>JAECMU010104378.1:0-14564 GCA_016106625.1 Dracogyra subfuscus
AGTGTCTGAGTGATACAACAGTTCGAGTTTTGTTTAACAACACCACTAGAGCACACTGATTTAGTCATCATCAGATACTGCATGTCAAACATTTTGCAATTATCATACAAAATATGGGCGATTTATCATCAATGTTGATTGTTTTCTAAAACACAACAGTGGCCATTTTGGCCACCATTTTAGATATGTTTAGGCATCTTTGTAATCTACCACTATCAATCATTGTAAAGTAAAACCATGTGTGGCAGGCAGTAATCATTTTGGAGCCAAAGTATAATTCTTAACACACCAACTGCTTTACATGATACAACTTATCTACATTCCCTTTAAACATATTTTCTAAAATTCAATACTAAATTAAATGTTTATCGAGCTGCCTCTACTAAAATAGCGTGTATGCGGTACCAGCAGAGCAAATGTGTTTTGATGATGGCGTCAGGTATTTGTTTATGATGTGAAACTAATTGTTTTCACAGGTAAAACAGATCAACAATCATCTTATAGTTTAAACAGCTGGCAGTTCAGTGAACTGTTTCTCCTTGTGTCGGTCAGCATGGGTTTTTATGAATATGCTCCAAACACCAATACATTCTCAAAACATTTGCAAGACCCATTTCAAATAATTATGTGCTGGCAATCAAACCAGTTACCAAAAATAGGAATTAAATAAAGCAAGAATTTGTTTTTATAAATACAAAAATCACCTCTAAAACAACTACATATAACAGCAAATAGCGTCTTGAGCAATGCAGTGTGTGAAACTGCAAACAGATATATGTAATCATAAACGACTGTAGCAGAAATAGAAGAGATAGACAGCACCTGTCATGATGTACAAACATCTGAACTCAATATGAAACCATGATGTACAAATCACTCAACTCAATATGAAACCATGATGTACAAACCACTCAACTCAATATGAATCCATGAAGTACAAAACACTCAACTCAATATGAAACTGATGCATAAACCACTGAAATCAATATGAAACCATGATGAACAAACCACTGAACTCAATATGAAACCATGATGAACAAACCACTGAACTCAATATGAAACCATGATGAACAAACCACTGAACTCAATATGAAACCATGATGCACAAAACCACTGAACTCAATATGAAACCATGATGCACAAACCACTGAACTCAATATGAAACCATGATGTACAAACCACTCAACTCATATGAAACCATGATGCACAAACCACTCAACTCAATATGAAACCATGATGCACAAACCACTCAACTCAATATGAAACCATGATGTACAAACCACTCAACTCAATATGAAACCATGATGCTCAAACCACTGAACTCAATATGAATCCATGATGTACAAACCACTGAACTCAATATGAAACCATGATGAACAAACCACTGGACTCAATATGAAACCATGATATACAAACCACTGAACTCAATATGAAACCATGATGTACAAACCATTGAACTCAATATGAAACCATGATGAACAAACCACTGAACTCAATATGAAACCATGATATACAAACCACTGAACTCAATATGAAACCATGATGAACAAACCACTCAACTCAATATGAAACCATGATATATAAACCAATGAACTCATATGAAACATGATACACAGACTACTATTCTACACTTAGATTAGAACCCATAATCAATGGACCACTACACTAGATGTGAAACCATGATGAATTGACTACTACCCTAGATTTCGAGCCATGATGCACAAACCACTGTACCAGATGTAAAATCATAATTTATGGGTCATTATAAGTATTAGATGTGGAACTATGTTACAAGGATCATTGTAAGTATTAAATGTGAAACCACAATGGATGGACCACTACACTAGATACAAAGCCACAATGTATAGCCCATAATACCAGATTCCGAACCATGTTGCACAAAGCATTGAACTAGATGTGAAACAATAATATACTGATAACAAGATATAAGACGTTCTACTTGTGGAACTATGATACATGGTTAAGTTCACTAGATGTGAAACTATGGCATATGAACCATACAACTATATGTCAAACCATGACATACGGGCCATTACAGTAGATACGGAACCACAGACATACAACATACAACTTCCTACCACTATCTTGACATCATTTCACAATGATTTCATAAATGCATATAACTCCGTAATGAGAAACTCTGATAAGGCCACATTCTTGCATCTGGCCTACAGGACCAGACCAGCAGATGGATAAACATAAACATCCACCTGCCTGACATGCCAAACACCTCACAGCACTGATCAACTCTGACAGGTTGAATCCAATTAATAGCTGGAGGAGCTTACCCTAGGAAGAGGACACATTTCTGTGTAGCTAGAACTAGCAAGCTTCTCCTTCCAGGTATGTCTTACTGCAGGACTGAGCATACTAATCAACTGATGTGTCAAAGATAGTTGATAAAGTATAAATATCTATCTTATAATCATTGTGTATTAGTTGATTCTTAGCATACACAGACTGCTTTGTCTGACCTTGAACACCTGCCACTAACATGATGGCAAGATGTGCAAGATGAATCAGAGGAACAAAAAATACACTGAGATAATTAATGTCTGTCTTTCCACAAAATAAATCCATAATAATTTAATAAAACAAGAATTTCAACAATTTGAAAAAGAATATAGATATTCTGTTCAGTAATCCACTTATATGTGTTAACCGTTTTGTTGACCTTCTATTTCTGTTTCTTAAGTGAAATATAAAATATGACTGCGATTCCCATGTAAAATATACTTTCTGAAGTAATCTTTAAAAAACTGAAAACTTTACATGTACGTGCAGCAACAAGGTATTTTCAAAAATTTCACATCAAATTCAGTCTATTTAATACAAATTATGGAATATAAGAAAAGGAAGAAGACAAACAAAAAAAGTTGAAATCTGATAAAAAGCTGCAAAATTTGTATATAATAGTTAAATTATGTCAATTTGTGAAGAAAGTGGGTTTACTTTTCTTTGATGTTGAGTATTCATACATCATCCTATTGCTTTGTTTTCATTGCTTCATGTAAAAGCTGACCTCCACTTGCCCAGGAAGGTATTTAGAGAGTTGAAAAGTAGACAACTACTCAGTACCACTGTTTATTTGGTGTCTGTGCCCACGTGTACCTGTAAGTGGATGGACTGGACTGAGAGTACTAATCAAGTCAGTTCTCCCACATGTATGATAAAGCCAGGGTTTGTTGTGACATGTGAACAGTGTCTATGACTAGTGGAAACACCACAGTTCTATACCTCAACCAGATTCCAGTCATTACTCTATCTTCCCAACATGACATGCTGTGGGTAAACAAACACTCCAACACTAATCAAACAAGACAAGAACATCTCAAAAAGAAAATATGTCTTCTTCTCTCTTTCTTTACATTTTACATAAATATTAAAGCAAACCAGTTTCCATTAAAAAAAAAAAAAAGATTAGCAGATATTTTTTGTTTGTAATTACACTTTGATGTACTGAATTAAAAAAAAAAAATCAAAGTCCTGTTGTGATTACGTCCGTTTTTCATTTACTGACCTTCACTGGGATGTGTGATCATGATAATTAGAGTAGTCACTAAAAGATCTCACATTTGTAGTAAGTAGATGGTACAAGAAAACAAAAAACACAAACTATCAACCTCAAGTGAAACACATATATAAACAGTGCACAGTGGTTTCACATGACCTTGACCTTTACTTCTGCCAAAACATATATTAGTGTACAGCACATGCTAGTATATACTGGGCACCTCATTACTTTCAACATATTTTCAAGAAAATAAAAAATAAAAACAACATACATGTACAACTCTATAAGACATACCCATTTAGTTTTAGTATATTCATGGTTCCTGCACATATATAAGCCAAACACATTTAAGACCTTTTTAAGACTTTTTTAATACACAATTTCATAAAGTTTAAGACATATAATTGCAGAAAATGAAACATAAAATAATAGTTTTTGAGGTGTCACAATTAATGGATTCCTACCCACTTGCACTATTTCACTGTCAGGGAACATAATGGCAAATAGTGTCTGTAATGTCCACGTAACTTCGGCTTTCAACGTCTCGGACGAACTGAAGGCTTTTTTCCATGAAACATAATCGCCACCATTTACATAACAAAACTGTGCATGCGTAGCCGGAACAACCAGAACATGTCTGTGTATACAGTTGCGATGACTGTGGGTCTAGACGGTCCGATAATAATTTCGAAATTTGCAATATTTCAATACTGCAAAATCTTGAAGAAAAAAAATGAAACTGGCTAAATAAAATTTAAGACCTTTTTAAGACCATCAACAAAAAAGATGCCATTTTAAAGACTTTTTAAGGCCTTGTAAATTTACAAATCAATGTAAGACTTTTTAAGGATCCGCGGGAACCCTGATATTATGTCAAAATGGCATTGAATCCTCAATGAAGGAAGGAAGGAACATAATATTTTATTTAACGATGCATTCAACACATTTTATTTATGGTTATATGGCATCAGATATATGGTGAAGGACCACATGGACATTAAGAGAGAAAACCGGCTGTCGCCACTTCATGGGCTACTCTTTTCGATTAACAGAAAGGGATTTTTTTATATGCACCATCCCACAGACAGGATAGCACTATCATGGTCTTTGATGCACCAGTTATGGTGCACTTGCTGGAGCAAGAAATAGCCTAATTAATGGGTCCACCGACAGGGATTGATCTCTAACTAACTGCACATCAAGCAAGTGCTTTACCACTGGGCTACGTCCCACCTGAATCCTCAATAATAGTGTTTCTGCACGTGCACAGCTTGCTATCGAAGACAATTTGTTCGAGTTGTAACAGCACTACTATGTAGCCTACACTATGACACATGGAACACCACCAGCCCAACTCTAGGCAGACAGAGGACTCCCATGTCCAGTAATCTACATGTACCTTCCATGTCCACCTGGATGGTTAGGTGTACTCTGGTGTTTCTTGATTTTTTCTTTACTGAAGTTAGATGTTTTCAAGGTTTTGATCATTTCTAGGTGTTCCTTGTGCTTCCTCACTGTGTGAGGAGTAAAGAGGAATGTATGAAGTTTATAAGATGGGATCATCTTCCCCTATGGAAGTCAGGGTTTCTGCCAGAAGGAAATGGTTGGGTATGATGCTATAGAATTGAATATTTACAATGGGTGTGCTGAATGCAACTATCGTCAACACAGTCTGATGAGACCTCCCTAAGAAAATGGGTTAGGTTTAGGGTTAAGAAAATCATGCAGTAATAATGTAGTAATTAATTTTGTCAAATTACCCAAAACATTTGGGTAATGTGCCATACCTGTTTTACCCTCTGGCAGAAACCCTGGAAGTAAAGTTAGTTAAGTTGTACATGGAAGTCCTAATACTGCAAGTCAGTATGTTCCATCTTACCTCTAGAGAGTAAGGGAAAGAGCATGACCAGTATGTTGCACCCTACTTTCAGGGTGTGACGACTGCTTGGACAAGAGAAAAGGTACTGGGTTACCCATTCTTACTACCAGGGTGATCAATTGATCACCGATACCACAGCAGACTGACCAGCACTGTTCTCTCTACAGTCAGGGAGGTTTTGATGGCAGCAGTAAAACGGACTTCTAGTATGACATTCAGATGCTTCCAGGGTTTTATCACTTACATTTCTCGAGTCTGATAATGGGCACCATTCCCCAATATTCTACAGAGACAATATCGGGTTATTTTATTCCCAATTTTGGAGTAAAAAATTCCCAATCTGAATGTAAATCTCATTCACCTGACAAACCTTCCTTCCCCAATAACATTTGTAATGTACAGCAGATCTATTTATTTGAATAAACACAAGTACATGTGTGTGTCTACAGTTAAGTATTATATATACATATACACACACACACACACACACACACACACACACATATATATAGCATTATAATGTGGACAGTATTACCAAGTGTCAACCACAGGATCTGGCTTTTATAATGTGGACAGTATTACCAAGTGTCAACCACGGGGTCTGGCTTTTATAATGTGGACAGTATTACCAAGTGTCAACCACAGGGTCTGGCTTTTATAATGTGGACAGTATTACCAAGTGTCAACCACAGGGTCTGGCTTTTATAATGTGGACAGTATTAACAAGTGACAACCACAGGATCTAGCTTTTATAATGTGGACAGTATTACCAAGTGTCAACCACGGGGTCTGGATTTTATAATGTGGACAGTATTACCAAGTGTCAACCACGGGGTCTGGCTTTTATAATGTGGACAGTATTACCAAGTGTCAACCACGGGGTCTGGCTTTTATAATGTGGACAGTATTACCAAGTGTCAACAACGGGGTCTGGCTTTTATAATGTGGACAGTATTACCAAGTGTCAACCACGGGGTCTGGATTTTATAATGTGGACAGTATTACCAAGTGTCAACCACAGGATCTGGCTTTTATAATGTGGACAGTATTACCAAGTGTCAACCACAGGGTCTGGCTTTTATAATGTGGTCAGTATTAACAAGTGACAACCACAGGATCTGGCTTTTATAATGTGGACAGTATTAACAAGTGACAACCACAGGATCTGGCTTTTATAATGTGGACAGTATTACCAAGTGTCAAACACGGAATCTGGTTTTTATAATGTGGACAGTATTACCAAGTGTCAAACACGGAGTCTGGCTTCTATAATGTGGACAGTATTACCAAGTGTCAACCACAGGATCTGGCTTTTATAATGTGGACAGTATTACCAAGTGTCAACCACAGGGTCTGGCTTTTATAATGTGGACAGTATTACCAAGTGTCAACCACAGGGTCTGGCTTTTATAATGTGGACAGTATCACCAAGTGTCAACCACGGGGTCTGGCTTTTATAATGTGGACAGTATTACCAAGTGTCAACCACAGGGTCTGGCTTTTATAATGTGGACAGTATTACCAAGTGTCAACCACAGGATCTGGCTTTTATAATGTGGACAGTATTACCAAGTGTCAACCACGGGAATAAGACAAAGTTGCTACAGAGAAAGTAACAAGCCATTAGCGTATGTACACATCGGTCAATATTGTTCTCGATAGACCCATCTGTTATGGTTTTTACAGGTGAGGACGGCTAATGTTAACAGAACTGATGCTTTCCACAGCACAAGTTTTAACATGGTATTTTCCTTTGGCAAGTCTTTAAAAAGAGAAAACATGATATGCACCACTGGTGTCTTCAAAGGTTTAGCTAACATTTGAGAAACAAAGCTAATGATGAAAACATGAGACGGTTCTAAATAGAAAATCATGTCAATGGCTTTTGACATACACATGTATGAAGATGCAAGCGACTAACCAGGGATGTTCCTCCAGTTATTTGTGGATTAAACTTAGCTGCTTTCTAATTCTGAGAACTAGAGGTAAACAAAAATACCTATATAATAAGCCGATGATGCCTCAGATCAAAAATATTTCCTTCCTGAATGTCTAACACAGACAAGATAAAAACATGCACAGCACAGCCTGCTGCTAACCATCATGCCACTGCATCCAGCACTGTGCACCGGTTTTCGTAATAAAATAAATACCAAATGCAATTCACAACATTTTGTGCTGGTTTTCCTAACCAATATGTTGCAGAAATAATATGGGTGGTATTTTATCTACAAACATTTCAGTGTTTTTCTTGCCATGAATCTTAATTGGTGTAAACATCAAAATACTTTGCAATTCAAATGAAGATCAGACAAGTCTAGTTCACCCTGTTTGGTTTTTGCTTTCTGTTCTATTCTATGAGGCTGTGTCTGTACTTAATTTGTCAAACATCATGAACACAAAGCCAGTTATTATTAATATTATGCCATGTTCAATTATCAAAGGAACATGTAAGATAAAAGACTGAAAAGAAACAGAATGTCCAGTGATCATGACAGCAACTACTAGCTTGGCTTCCATTGTCTTTTATAAATATGATTAATATTCAGTAGCAATTTTTTTTTCTTCACTTTCTTAAAGACAGTACAAACAACAATCTAAGTTCATATATTGAGGTACCAGTCATAATCCATTGCTTGTAACAGCAAAATAAAACATAAAAAACCCCAAACAAAACACACATACATAATATGCCCATGAAAAGTAGGTTGCAGTGACCTAGTTGTGGTACGCAACACACTGCCATCCCAAGATGTACATACATACAATGTCTGATGATCCTACATGTATTCGTAACAAAGAGAGGTGTATATAAACAACAATTCATCTATCCACTGGGAGACTGCAATGGAAATAAGCTCTTTTTTATATAGGATAGTACATATATATACCAGTCTCTATAGGATGACCAATCCTAAGACCCATTGCACCTTAGCTACAATTCTACTGATGGGGGCCTGATGCGTGATCGATCTAGGATCGATTCCCATATCAGTAGGCTCATTGGGCTACTTCTAGTTCCAGCCAGTGCTCCACAATTGGTGTAACAAAAGGCTGTAGTATGCACTATCCTGCCTGTGGGATTGTGCATACAAAAGATCCCTTGCTGCTAATTGAAAAGAGAAGTCCTCTCAATATCTCTGTGGTCCTTAACCATATATCTGACACCATATAACTGTAAATAAAATGTGTTGAGTGTGTTGTTAAAACCCTTCCTTCTATTGATAAATTACGTACCACCCTAATGTGGAACTGATCCCATCACCTACTACATGTGAGCTGAGCTCTCTGTACACCACTAACTACCCGTCCAGCCTGCTCCTCCTTTGCCAGCTATTGCAACCACTAGCTTTACAAAGCTTTCACCACTGTCACATAAAATGGTACATCTGTAGTCTAAAAGATCTTTCAGGAATGGTTTTCTGGTTCCAAGTTATCTCGACATCACGCAGCACTTGTTAGCTCTGCATAAATAACCACCAAACTACCTTACCACATGTCATCTATGACTGGATAGCTGGTTGAAAAAACCCAAAAGCTTTGACAGGTAAGAATCCTAACATGAAAGAAGCAGCAGACAAACGGTATTGTGTTACCGCTGCCAACATCAGGTTAATGACCCAACATACACTTTGGAATACAAGATGAGCACAGTTTCAAGAAAGGTGTTTCTCTGATAATACTGTCAAGTTGAGCAATGAGAGTGTGCGTGTGTCCGCATGCTCGTACGCATATGTGTCTGCATGCGTGCGCGAGTGAACATGCATACGTATGTCCTTGGTGTGGTGTGTGTGTGTGTGCTGGGCCTGTATGTGCTTGCATGTAGTCTGATGGAACAAGCACTCCGAGAGTACTGATGAAGCAATACATGTCCCCTGCCAGACCCAATAAATATTTGTATCTCATAACTTCACTGGCTATAACTGTGAAAAATGGGTTAATCGCCAAGAAAATCAAACTTTATCTTTAACAGTACTTTTATGATAAAGATATACACAAAATTCTTGAGACATTGCACACTAATTTTCATATCTCCTAATTTCAAGGGCCATAACTGTAAGGATTTGATTCCATAATCACCATGGAAGTCAAATTTGATTTGTAACAGAACATGATAAAGCTATACACATTTAATTTCAGATCAGAGGGAACTGCTGAAAAAAGTCAGGAAAACTATATGTGAGACAGATGAACAGACAGACAGACAGACAGACAGACAGATGGACAAAAGGATGGCTTTTTTTTTTTTTTTTTGGTTTGTTTAACGACGCACTCAACACATTTTAATTACGGTTATATCGGCGTCGGACATATGGTTATGTCGAGAGAAAAAAACCAGTGGTCAGCTGACGGGGATCGATCATAGACCCAAAAGGATGGAGATGAAACCCCCAGTTTCCTCTATTTGGGTCAGTAGGGAACTAACAATAAAAATCTATCAACTGGAAAAAGATACCCATCTAATATACTGTTGCAGAAGAATTTTACATCTAGCTATGGTGTTAAACATCAATCATGACATTAATGTCAGCAAGGTATAAAGATAAAAAAAAAAGTAAAAAAGAGAGAGAAACTAATGTACAAAACAAATACTTGCACAACAAACACTCGCCATATTATATTTCGTGTTTCTCATTAGGACTAACATGAATACTAAAAATTACATCAATATAACAGAAGCTAGAAGTGATAGCTTCTGTCTGACACAGAATCCTAAATCTATGTTAAATGTTTTCTCATATTCAGAGCTGTAACACAAAAACCCCACAAAAACTGAACACATTTAGTTCATACTAATGAGTCTCATGATAAATGTCAGTTTAAATCTATAAAAAAAAAACAATATTTACCTAAATGCATCAGTGATGATGATTAAAAATGGGAAAGAAATTGGGCATCAGAACTAATATGGGTTGACTCAGCATCCATTATTTCATCTCAAATCAAATTATTTTTGAAAAAAATTAATTAAATTGTACATGCTGTTAGCATGTGTTATGTCTTAAATCAATAAAGATTTATTTTATCTATTAAACATACTTATAGGATACTGAACATGCTTCCATTTAATATTAGGGTTATGTCCCGAGTGAAATTATTTTCAGTTGGCAGATGTTTTAGCGATTAACAATGAAAATTATTTCACGAGGGATATAAACATGATATGACATGGTAGCGTGTTTAATATCCTATTTATTACCCATAATTGATCTTAATTTATATCACTCAGCTCGTTTGGTTGATGTTCCTGTACCAAGATATTTTTAACAATGTGTGTAATATGTTAGCATGTGCTACTGTTTAAAACTTAAAGATTTATTTTATCTATTATATATACATGCTGTTAGCATGAGTTATTTTTTAAAACTATAGAGATTTATTTTATCTATTACTATTTACCCCTGTATAAAACTGTACTTTTGTACTTGCAATCATGTGATGAGCTAAAAAACCTTTTGCTACTGAAATCACATTTCATTTGAGTTCCTGGTTGCTTGTAATCATGAATGTGGTTCAGTGAAGTCTCTCATGTCAATACACCTATTTAATCTCGTCTAAAACATTTTACTAATTTATTGTTTACCTGTTTGGTAACAACATCAATTAACTTGAATCCAGTGATAATGCCAACTTAGAACACTACTCCAAAAAAAGAAGAGTCCTATGGATCATGTGCAAGGTTTTTGGTTGCTAATGTAGTATATGCATCCTCTGACACTTTATTATTAATTTCATGTTTTTTGCAGAATGTTTTTTAATTTTTTATCATATTTTTGTCTTCTTCTTTGCTTTGCTTTTTTAACTACAGGTAGTGATTAGTCTTCGTCTGGAGCAAAATGATGCTAGGCGAGTAATCACATGAAGTTCCAAATAACATTTATTAAACATTCTATTGCTCTCCTAAAACTGTTGAGGCGAGTATAAAGGTGAGCGGGAGTGAGCACACACCTTTCTTGGTTAAGACTGAGTCATTATCTGAGTCAACAGGAAAAAACTATGGTCAAAGCATGGAGATTTATAAAAATAATTATTATTAACAAAGAACTTTTTGTTTTATTTATACACAAATTATGATTTCTGACTTAACATTTATTTATTCATTTGTTGGTTATTCAATAATTACGATGCTTTCTTTTGAAACATCACAATGGCTACAGTGTCTGAACTCTAGTGTTGGCCAACTATCAGTGCTATCACAATTAAAGTTGAAAGATTTATCCAAAGCCTGTCTTCGAGATTCTGCTAGCTGCTGTGTCTGGAGATAGGGTAATTCAGGATAGACAGGAATGTGTGTATCACCTCTTGAAGACAGCCTTTGAAAGAAGACAAAGTGTCTGCACCAAACCCCCAACACCCCGACAAATACCTAGCCAAGGACAGAATTCCTTGACTGGCCTCCTGGCTACTGGTATTATTCATCATTCAACAGAATGTGAGATTGTGAGGGTCCCAGTCTATTAACACCTGGGCTAATCGCTACACACACCTGGCCAACATCATCAAGCCAGGCTAGATGGGAATCACCTCCCTGGTCAATGTTCTATAACTGGTCAATGTTCTACATCACAGGTTGAATGAGCTGTATAAAATGAGGGAAAAGGTAGTTTTCTATTGTCTAATTACCTGTAAATAACCTCCAGGTAAAAGTAAAACTAGCATATCCATGGATGAAAATGATCCTAGACAAAGAATTTGTTTAAACTTTACTGGGTCTTGAAAAGTAGGGATTACTATGCATTTTTCCTCACAGGTCAAAGAGTTTTGGAGACAGCAGCCACTAAAATCTAGAAGTTATGGCAAGTCCAGAGGTTGCCTGTCTCTGCATACTGCCTTTTCAAGCTCAAGGAATTAAGAAACATAAATAAATTTAATCCACTTTTTTTTTTTTTTTACATTCAAATATTGATACCAATTGTTTTATAATAGATACAGCAAGCCAGACAACAATCAATGAAATCAATCATTCACCCCAACTACCCCTACAAAAACAGGACTTTATAACATCCAACCCTGTCCTGGACAGGGGAGCCGACTGAGGCTGGCACCCGTGCCCATGACAGTCATGTGCTACAACAACTTGCTCTGAATGTACACGTTAAACCATGTCCAGTGCCAGTTCCAGTAACATCCAACTGATATATGTTTAACCTTGACATGGCTTTTTAGGCTCATCATTAACTAGACACCTGTAGTTGCTTCGGAAATACCTGGAATTCATCAAGAACGCCGGCTTTCCTCAGTCTGACTAGATAGCTGAGAGGAAATTAGTAAAAATCAATTACCACATTCCATGTTTTGAGTAGAAGATGCCTCTACACTGACAGAGACTGCCTCTCTTAGCGGCAGTCAACCAACCCTGCCCAGCTAACAACCTGTACAATGCAGCCACACCTCTTATCAACCCATCTAAAAGAACCAGACACACGTTACACACATATTCTCATTTCTTCCGACAGATCCTAATTAGCTAAGCTGGATACCTTTGCGATAACATGTAACCAGCCAAGCAATGTCTATGACGTTGAAATTGTTTTTAAAATTTCAATCCTAAATGTGCTTTTAAAACGTCAGGATTTTACAGATCAAAGAATGCAATGAATGATGATGTTTACGACTTGAGAAACCATTACAAGAGCATGGTAAATGAACTCAATTGTGCACCGTGCATGGACTAAAATAATTAACAAAACCACAAGAGTGGATTGCATATATTTTCTGTACAACAAAATAAATCAAAGATTTTTCCCCAAACATAACAGCACAGCTGTAAACCATCCTTGAAATATAATTTGTCAATAAATGCTGAAGACCATCAAAATGAATCATGCTGATATCAAGTAAACATTTCACTACAAAAACTATTTTATCAGAGCTGTTCTGCCACTAAAGACACCACTGGAGCATATTGATTAATTAATAATCAGCTATTGGATGTCAAACATTTGGTAATTTGATATATACTGATAGACTTAGAGAGGAAACATGCTACAAGTTTCTAATTGTATATGCACTATTCCACAGGCAGGATGGCACATACCATGGCCTTGATATACCACCGGCTTGAATGAGAAAGAGCCCAATGGGCTCACCGACGGGGATTGATCCCAAACTGATCACTCATCAAGCGAGCTCTTTACCACTGGGCTATGTCCCACCCCCACGAACTGTCTCATGACCTGTAGATGTGAATGTGACAACTGATCACTCATACACGTAGAACACTGCAAGTACCTTTCTCAACACAACTAACATGGTCAGATGGAAACAGCCCTTCACTCAGCTGGGACACACTTGACCAACAGGAAAACTGCAAACTTTTAAAAACACATTGAAAAGAATTTAAGCTAGGTCCTAAATTATTAATAATGTAAATATAATTTGTTTATTTGTTTTTTGGTGGGGGTTTTAAATCTGTAGCCAAACTGAAGTTTTATTTAGCCAAACAGCAAACATGGCAGTACATCAACAAATGTTATCTGATTTTGTAATTAGATTTTTGGTGAATTAACAACAAAATGGACTGGCCAAATTTGAATTTAATTTTTATTTCTCTATTTTGTGATCAGCAGGTGAAACCTTGCATTGATTAACATCTTAATATTCAAAAACTAAAAGTTTATGGTGCAAATGTTGTAGAGAAATTAAGCCCACAAGTAATATCAAAAACTACTTCTATATGCACATGGACTGAAGCACCAGCTTTTCAAGTCTTTTTAGATCCAATTTACAGCTGGCCAGTGCACATCATCAGATGGGTAATGGTAGAAACTGTTAAATACCTATCACATCTCGGAGATAGGTAGTGGTAGAAACTGTTAAATACCTATCATATCTCAGTGATAGGTAGTGGTAGAAACTGTTAAATACCTATCATATCTCAGTGATAGGTAGTGGTAGAAACTGTTAAATACCTATCATATCTCGGTGATAGGTAGTGGTAGAAACTGTTAAATACCTATCATATCTCAGTGATAGGTAGTGGTAGAAATGGTTAAATACCTATCATATCTCAGTGATAGGTAGTGGTAGAAACTGTTAAATACCTATCATATCTCAGTGATAGGTAGTGGTTGAAACTGTTAAATACCTATCATATCTCAGTGATAGGTAGTGGTTGAAACTGTTAAATACCTATCATATCTCAGTGAT
>JAECMU010104379.1:18139-29922 GCA_016106625.1 Dracogyra subfuscus
AACATCAGCAGGAAGGGAATCAGTCAGGACCAGGAGGAACTGGTGGCAGCTAAAGCTAAGGCCAGGAGGATGAACCTCGACTGCACGGGGTCAAGTCGCGGACTATTTCTCGGAATCTTCATCATGGTCGCTGTCGTCATCAACGTCATCATCTTCTTCATCCTCGTGCACTCCGAGGGTGGGAACGAGGCTGCTGTCATGTTGGAGTATCTGTTTGAGATGGCTATCTACCTCATCACGTCTATGGCGGTTATCATAGCTTTCTACAAGATGCGCGACTTGCAGTTCATTCCTGGGAAGGGGATGGATTTGGAACAGAACCTGATGGTTCTGGCACTGACTGGAGTGTACATATTTTCGCTGTTCAGCATTATTGCTGGAGTATTTATTCCAGGGCAAACACAAAGTCTGCTTATTATCATATGCAGCGTACTGCGCATGTTCCAGGCCACCATTCAGACTGTTTTTATGCTGAATTCCTTACGGCGATGTGCACAATCCAAAGAGCAAGAGAAGACGAAGCCAGGAAGAGAGTTTGTAACGTTTCTTCTGATGGTTAATATCGGCATGTGGATTATCAACTCATTTGAGGTGCAGCAATCGGAGGCAAATCCTGTTCAGATAGATTTTTATGGAACTCTTCCATGGAACATATTTGCACATCTGTCAAGTCCGCTTGCTATTTTCTATCGTTTCCATTCGACGGTGTGTCTTTCAAACGTATGGAAGCATGCTTGGAAACGAAAGCGAGGTGGTTGAATATTTCTCGGAGTCTTACAGTTGTTAATTGCTATTGAAATAGCAGCAGGAAGTTCAACGTGCAGATATTTATGTTTAAAGTGTTATTGTTATAATTTGTGCATCACTACCTCCTCCCTAGAAAAAGACAAAACCAGTATCGAGACTTAGAGTAATAGAAGAAACGTATAGCCTAGACGATTTAAAATATCAGCGTACAACATTAATATTCTGAAAGGGTATTAACTGTTTACCCATTCATGTATATTCGGATGTTTTACTGTGTGATGAGGAAGTTACTTGTAAATGGCATAACAAAATTAATATACCTCTATTATAATAATACTGGAAAAAGGACATACAAATATATTTTATACTTGGACACGTTTATTTTTGTTGTATTAACATAATAACCAAGAACATATTTAAGAAATTGTATATATGAACGATTTCGTAGATATATTCAAGATGCTTTGTTCATTTTACTACAATGCAATTATTTTTAAAAGTGCAAAGAAATCTTGTTTTATTCATGTATAACATGTTATAATAATGATGCCGTGATAACGTTTTTGTGGTGCAGTGCTAGCTGTTTTGGTAGAAGGGTATTCCTCGTTTCAAACTAAATACCCTAGTACAAGACGAAGAACCTATACGACTGCCTGAACACGCTTCCAAGACCTGCTTTACGTTTCTTAATGTTAGCGTTCGCTAAACGTTAAGTTCGCTAGCCTCAAGAAACGGACTGTTCACCACAAACGCTAAAAATAGCTGAACGGTAACTCACGTCAAACAAAACCCTTTAAAACGAAAGTAGAAAGTGATAAAATGTTGTTGTTTTTTTATATCGTATTTAAGAATATACACCTCTGTATTGGCAATTTGTTAACATTTCTTCAAGAATAATTATATTCACTGTTTTTGTTGCTATGGCAACCATATGATATGAACATGTTACGAATTAAACAAATTTAATTTTGTGCATGAAATAAATTGTTTATAAAGCTATGGTTTGGTTCTTAATACGTGTTCATCGATTCAAAACCAGGCAAGAGTTATAGCATGTTGGTTGTTTCGACCAGCCAGTTTGGAAAACATTTGCTTATTGAAATGTAGACCTCTGTTGCAGTGACCTATGACGTATGGTACGCGACACACTGCCATCCCAAGTTGAACACACATGCAGATTTGATGATCCTGTTTTAACTGATAAGGAAGACAAATATTCACTTTAATGTGCAGAAGAGGTATATCGCATTGACTTAGTAATGGTACGTGACGCACTGTCATTTGATTCTGTGACATTTGTCAGACAGACAACACTATACCCATAATACGACACATTAAACACGTGCGTATAGAAAGTCATTTTTCATATTCTGCCAAACCCTCTTTCACTTAATTAAAAGCAAATATTCACGAATCAAATAAATAAATAAATAAATAAATAAAAATTCCAAGTATACTGATGTAACGAAACAAGGGAACACTTGGCGATTCTGGTATAGTCTGTATAAAATTAAAATAAAAATAAATATATATATATATATATACTGTAGGACTGAATGTTACTAATATGGGGTTGCTAAAACTATGTGTGATATTTTTGGTTTTTGTCCATATTTGCTATTACTATTACTTTTATCCATTAGTGTATATGTAATAACACATTCGGAATAGGTTGTAACCGTATGAAGTTAGACCAAACCTTCAAACTGGCAAAGCTGTAATTCAGAAGACGCATTTATTATTTTGTTATACCGAGACATTCCCTTATGGATAAATAATTTACGAATCCGAAAGCTGCAATGTAACTGAGGTGATCACAGTAGGCCAACTTGGTTTGGGAAATCGAGAAAACTAAGCTGATTCAGTGTTTGACCGCCCAAGGTCATGACCACCGCATGTGACGAGAGGCACGGCGACATAATCCGTCTGTCATTCAGCAGATCATCTTACAACTGTCACCTTTACAAGTTTAGCTTTCTTTAGGATAATGTATTTCCGAAATTATTCACCAAGATAGTATGAAATGCGATTTCTTCTCCGTCACTCATAACTATCGTCGTTATGGTGTATAGTAGTTAATAACCTGTATAATAATGTAATGTGATCCGTATGGGATTTTTTCGTGTGGTTTTTTGTTTGTTTTTTGTTTTAATTTTGTTTACATATTTTATTACGAATTGTAAACGATGCAGTGTGCTAAATATGAAACTGGCAATTATTTAATACAGCAAAACATGCCAAAATAAAAACTGCATTCCATAACTCATGTAATTACTTTTGACTTTACATTTTGGTTTGATTAAAAATACATTTGATGGTATTTTGAAACAATACTTCAGACATTAATTATTCTTTTTTACTATTTAATAAATATGGATTTGGATTGCAATTAGTATGTCTAAAATTAATATCTACGATAACAATGATAGCATCTCCCCCTTGTCGACCTAATATTCTATTTTAATCCAAGAATGAGGTCACACAGTTGTTTGTCAATCCCAAGTGGAAACATACCTAAATGTATACCTTACCAAACGATAGTTTCAAATTAGGAATATCACAAACTATACATTTCTTTTTATACACAAATATACCTTTTTGTTTGTTAGTTCGGTTGTTTTGTAACTCATTTTTTATTATTTTATTACGTATTTCGAATTTCAATCCTTAGAATGACACATAGGACAACTTAACATGCGTAAGACGATCTTTCTTGGTGTTCATTTGCGGACGGTGAAACACATTTCTTTGTACCATGTAATAAGAGATGTAACCGTCTTAGTGTCCGATTTACAGCGCAGGCTTATTTGTATGTCAGTGTAATATGTCCCCAACGATAAAATATATCTACAACACAGAAAATTAAACAAAATAAACCAATCTTTCTATAAGTCGGCGAGAGAAAACGGCGGAGCTGATCGAAGCATTTTCAGACGAAAGTAGCTGAACACCATCATGTCTGAGAAGCATCAGGAGGATTCTAAATCGAAATCCGAGTCAGGTCCTCCAGACAAGGAAAATCCCGATTTAGGAAACAAGAATCAGACGTCTACTACTTTGAATAGCGAGTTTACCACTTCGATATCAGGATCCGTAAGTGAGTCTGGTGAGTGTATTGTCGTATTTTCAGATGAATATTCAGTATAATAATCTGTAATTACCCTCAATACCCTAACTTGTTAAAAACACGCCAGTGTAAGATAAATTAAAATAGCTTAAGGCGAAGCCACACGATAAGACAGAATGAAAGAAATGTTTTATTTAACGACGCACTCAACACATTTTTATTTACGGTTATATGGCGTCAGACATATGGTTAAGGACCACACAGATATTGAGAGAGAAAACCCGCTTTCGCCACTTCATGGGCTACTCTTTCTGATTAGCAGCAAGGGATATTTTATATGCACCATCCCACAGACAGGATAGCACATACCACGGTCTTTGATATACCAGTCGTGGTGCACTGGCTGTGACGAGAAATAGCCCAATGGGCCCACCGACGGGGATCGATCCCAGACCGACCGCGCATCGAGCGAGCGCTGTACCACTGGGGTACGTCTCGCTGCTAGCGTAATTGGCTGCTAGGAAGTGACTGCTAGAATCCGCACGGTATTACAATATGGCGAGCATTGTCCTGACTGGCTAGTAAGCATTCGACGATATGCGTTAATGACGACAATTCTCTCTCTCTCTCTCTCTCTCTCTCTCTCTCTCTCTCTCTCTCTCTCTCTCTCTCTCTCTCTCTCTCTCTCTCTCTCTCTCTCTCTCTCTCTCACACACACACACACACTCTCACCATACTATCACAATATTATTTTAACTATCGCATTACTATTGCAATAGTAAAACTTACCGCGATAGTCACCCATAATGATTAAACCATCGGGAATAGGCTTGTAGACACAGGGACACACAGAGCGAGTTTTAACGACTCATTGGGTAGGTGTAAGAATACTACATCCTCTTTTTGTTCTCAATAACCACTAACATCTACCAGCTAATCCACTGTCCTGGACAGATAGCCCAGATAGTTGAGATGTGTGCCCAGGACAGCGTGCTCGAACATTAATTGGATATAAGCACGAACATAAGTCATAGCGAAGCTAAAAAAAATGGAATATTTGTTTTCATGTAAAGATATATTTGTTTTCATTTAGTTTTTCTTTTTATAACACATTTATTTACAATTATTTTACATGTGACCATTAAAAATAAAGTTTGTTCGTCAGAAAACAGTTTATTAAAATATATATGTATGGTGGATGGCGTACATGCATGTTGCATCTTAATTCCAGCTCTGAACATAGATGCAAAATCATGCCATTGTATTGCATTTAAAAAAAGAGACACTAGCTCGTGATCATATAATTACTGTGTAAACTAACTCTGATTAGATACTGCTGAAATGATTGTCCTACATCGTCCATTGTATTATAGTTGATCACTATATTCCACCTTGTACCGGTATTCGAGTCCTGTGAATGGACTCGAGTCTTGCTAGACTATGATTAACGGTAGAACTACGCGTGTCTTCATACCTGTATCAGGGACGGGACGTATGGTCGGTGGGTCCATTGGCTATTTCTCGTTCCAGCCAGTGCACAACAACTGGTATATCAAAAGCCGTGGTATGTACTATCCTATCTGTGGGATGTGTTTATAAAAGATCCCTTGCTGCTAATCGAAAAGAGTAGCCTATGAAGTGGCGACAACGGGTTTCCTATCTCAACATCTGTGCGGTCCTTAACTGTATTTCTCACACCATATAACCGTAAAATAAAATATGTTGAGTGCGTCGTTAATAAAACATTTCCTTCATACCTGCATCAAGAAAAGAAGATTTAACTTGTGCAGTTTGATGGTAATTTGCACATAGTTGCATACGTTGAAAATAAATAGTAGACTATTATGTTGATGCAAATTCCATCGACTATATTATACTAGATACTGTACATATCTAATATACCAAAATAAAATACTACACATTCAAGAGTAAGCGATATGAATAAAAAAAACAAAATGGTTGGCATATCTGAATAACATTTAAACCAATTAAATTACACATGAACAATATTACAATGGACATTGATTTGAAGATATATTTATGAATAAATAAAAGCGGATTACTTAAATATTCTGCGTGTGACATTATCGCTCGCTGTACAATAGGGTGACACGAATGAAAATTGTATCCCGGACATAAGCAGTATCTTCTGACGACTAGAGGCAATATCGTCTTACTACCATGAATTATGTATAGAAATATTAAGACCATTAAATCGTCAAGGATCTTGCGAAATCGGCTTCTTTTCAAAACCAGTCACAGTGACGAAACCTGGCCGACATTTTCAAAGATACATAATAGAAATACAAATAGCAAGTTACACTTGTTTAATAGCAATTCCTATATAATTTGGAATTAGGTTTAATGTGTTTAGGAATTACGTATACTCCCTGAGAATTTCAGTAATTATACACAATATCTAAAATTTGGTCTGTTATTATATACATGTTTCCTCAATATAAGCGAATTATCCCATCTTGCTAATATAATAATGAAAAAATCACGCGCAGTAGGCGTGTGTTTTGAGCCTAGAGTTAGAGTTTTAACAACAAAGATAATATTTTGATCTGCTACTAATAACTAATATTAATTAATAATAACGCATACAAAATACAAGTGTTTTGATAATCACCTTCTGTCTACAATTAAGTTAACAGAGATTATTTGTGACTTTAATTTGAATAATACATTTTGCTGCACAAACTCTGTTCAGGATCGATAGCAGCAACAATCTGATATTTAAATATAAGTACAATAAAGTTATCATCGAATTAATGAAGAGTGAAAACTGCGCAAACATTTGAAAACAATCCCCTCATCAGTATGCTTGATTTGAGCTGGTGCAAAGCGGTGCCAAACTAATCATTATGAATGTTTTAAAGAGACATTCCTGAGTTTGCTGCATTGTAAGATGTTTTCGACTATTACAATAGTTCTACGATTAAACATGCATATTAAATATATTTTCTTTTTTAGAAATCAGTGTCTGTATATTCAATGTGTTTTTGGTCGTCTTAATATTTGTAAAAATCCCAAACTGGATTTTGTCTTCAAATAAATGCGTACGTACGAAAACAAATATTTTAAGAAATAAAATAAAATTTAACGTAGTACAAATATTAAAATGATGAAAAACACGTTTACTATACAGCCACTAATATTTTATGCAGAAAAATATATTTGATATGTAATTACAATAGTTAAATCGTCTCTGTTAGTCGATAGCATATTAAAAATGGCAGGAAACTGAGGACTGACCCTTTAAGGGCCAGCTGATCTGCATTCCGCTCTGTCATTACAATCTTCCATGTCAAAAGAAGAACTTTTGTTGAACATATATATCACGTTCTGAACATACACATAAGGCAAACATTATCATTAATTTACTGAAATGTTTCTGGGGTTTCCCCCTATGTATTATGCTTTATATATGCCGCGATGTGATTATTTATGTTTTTGATAGATGTGGTATAAAAAAAGTTTATATTTAATTAGAAAGTTTGTTTTTGATCGAATAAGTAATATCGGGGAATATGTTGAAAATAATTTATTAAATTTCAGGTATTATGTAAAATATCTGAAATTGTCAGGGATTGTACATAATGTTTCTTTACTTTGACAACGCTTTACACCAGCTCAGTTCCAGCATAATGAGGGGATTGTTTTAAATGTTTGCAAAGTTTTCGCTTATAACTTTAGTGTGCTTATCTTTAGATATCAGAACCCGGTTGTTGCTGCTGTAAATCCTGAACAGATTTTGTTTAAATACTTGCAGGACATAGTGTGTGAGAGAATTATAGCCAAAATTAACTCACAAATAATCTCAGTTTCTCTAATTATAGACAGGAGAAACTTTCAACTATTCTTTTATTAAAAAACGTTGTATTTTATTTATCAGATACTTATTAATAATAGACTTTGTGAATTAGGCCTCTGGTGTACTTGGCTTATTTGCACACCGTTTAAAGGGACATTCCGAGTTTGCTGCATTGTAAGATGTTTTCAACTAATAAAATATTTTTACGATTAAACTTACATATTAAATATATTTTCCAGTTTAGAATATCAGTGTCTGTATATTCAATGTGTTTCTGGTCGTCTTAATATTTGTAAGAAGCCCAGACTGGATTTTGTCTTCAAATAATTTTGTACATATTAAAAAATCCTTTTTAGGAAATAAAATGAAATTTAACCTAGTACAAATATTACAACGATCAGAAACACATTTAATATACAGCCATTGATATTTTATGCAGAAAAATATATTTGATCATCAAAAAATCTCTGTTAGTCGATAACATCTTAAACATTGCAGCAAACTCAGGAATGTCCATGTAATAGAACAGACATAGGAAGGAAGGAAGTGTTTTATTTAATGACGCACTCAACACATTTTATTTACGGTTATATTGCGTCGGACATATGGTTAAGGACCACACATATATGGAGAAAGGATTTTTTTTTTTTTTTTTTGGTTTAACGACGCACTCAACACATTTTAATGACGGTTATATCGGCGTCGGACATATGGTTATGTCGAGAAAAAACCCCAGTGGTCAGCTGACGAGGATCGATCCTAGACCGATCGCGCATCAGGCGGGCACTGTACCACTGGGCCACGCTGCCCGCTATGGAGAAAGGAAACCCGCTGTCGCCCATTCACGGTCTACTCTTTTCGATTAACGACAAACGATCGTTTATATGCATCATCCTACAGACAGTACAGATAGTACATACCACGGCCTTTGTTACATCGGTTTTGGAACACTGGCTAGAACGAAAAATAGCCCAATAGGTCCACCGACGGGGATCGATCCTAGCATACCATGGAAGTAAATCTTAAGGCAGATATGAATTCTAGAAACTTTGCTTCATGCTATCGATCTCAATGAGTAAACCAGTGTTGACGTGCTACCGACGTGATTGGAATAGTCAAACTATCAACATGGCTATTCATAGCCGTTTGTACAGATCACCTAGATGACCGAGTTAAAAGTTTTGTTCGAATTATATACATGTAGATACAATTTTGAATTAAAAAAATTCTTTTATGTTTTTAATTTAAATAAACTGATCTGAGAAGTGGGGAAGAGGGTGTAGTACGTGGACATGTCTCTTTTAGAATGTTAACTTAAATTCTTGCCTTTCCCTTCAAATAGGATTCAGTCGTGATGTCAGCATGTTCATGTTTGACACATCCCCGACCACGCCTATTCTGAAAAAATCCCATGCCCAACAAACAGAGAACAACCCGGTCAGCACAGAATCTATAATGTAAGTTGTTCGTGTTTATTGTCTACTGTTAGAGCACGCGCTTCTAGTGTCATGGGCCAGACGATCGTCCACCTATAAAGTAATCGGGTATTTTAAACCGATACATATAGTTTATATTGCTGGGGTGCTGGCGTATAGGGAAGTGTATTTTTCAATCAGTGTCTTTCTTGTTCTTCTCTTTGTCTATCTGTCTGTCTGTCTCTGTCTATTTGTCTCTGTATGTTTGTCTGTCTGTGTGTATGTGTGTCTGTCTGTCTGTCTCTCTCTCTCTCTCTCTCTCTCTCTCTCTCTCTCTCTCTCTCTCTCTCTCTCTCTCTCTCTCTCTCGCCCTTTCCGTCTTATAAATATCACAGAAAGCATTAACATATTTAAATAGCATATTTGTTTAAATACTATTGTTTAAATATGTACTCTGTAAGGCAGTGACCACGTCTGTACACGTGTTTGTTTAAAAACTACGTTAGACACCAAACAGATATAGTCGTGGGCAGAGGGTGTCGAAAGGCATATTGTCCTATTTCCTACTTGTTTTTCTCCCTGTAAGGGACATTCGTGAGTTTGCTGCATACAATATTTCTACGATTAAACTTGCATATTAAATATATTTTCTTATTTAGAATATCAGTGTCTGTATATTTAATGTGTTTCTGGTCCTCTTAATATTTGTAAAAAGTCCAAACTGGATTTTGTCTTCAAATAATTTCGTACGTATTTTAGGAAACACATTTTTTAACCTAGTACAAATATTAAAATGATCAGAAACACGTTTAATATATAGCCACTAATATATTATGCGGTAAAATATATTGGATATGTAATTACAATCGTTAAAAGGTCTCTGTTAGTCGATAACATCTTAAAAATTGCAGGAAACTCAGGAATGTCCCTTGAATAAATTAGTAAATTATTAGATTATCTTGCTCAACGTACACGGGAGTTTGTTATCTTGTGAAATGGAGTTGTGGCGTTTATTGTTTTGATGATGTTTAGTCGGACATTCGAATGATTAAATATCAGTATTCTCAATACCGACATCTCCTTCGGGATCCATGGTGCTATTCTAACTTTAGTAGTGATAGTGATCGCTGTGTGTATGGATTGGAAATGGGACTTCCTGCTGCCTGTTCTTTCTGCAACCTCGACCTCGCTAACCAGGATCACCTTTTTGAATTCAGCACCGAAGAAAAAGACGAACACGACGATGGGCGGTAGCGGTGAATCCAGGGGAGGCTGCAGAAAACCGTATATCCTCCCTTATGAAAAATATCGCCTAAGCTAGAAAAGTAATCGTGTTTAAATGTTTGTTTCAGATGAAGTGTGGTGTTAAAAAGTCGATAACATCTTAAAAATTGCAGCGAACTCAGGAATGCCTCTTGAATAAATTAGTAAATTTTTAGATTATCTTACTCAACGAACACGGGAGTTTGTTACCTTGTGAAATGGAGTTGTGGCGTTTATTGTTTTGAAGATGTTTAGTCCGACATTCGAATGATTAAATATCAGTATTCTCAATACCGACATCTCCTTCGGGATCCATGGTTACACTTTTTCATAGTTTTAAACAACATGGCCTTGAAAGTGTTCACGTGTTTGAGCGATTAATTATTAACCTAAAACATTTTCATGTTAATACTCAAAATATATATTGTTCTTATGACTTTGTTTTTATCGAAATTTTACATTAAAAAGGTCAGTGTTTATTGAACTGCGCTCCTTGTGAATAAGTGCGACCAACGCGGACAAAATAATGCGAACGCACGATTCATTTCCCATTTTGTCGATATCTCGGTGATTACAATGTCGGTGTACCTTTGTGAAACTGCTGTATATTTCCGTCTGTATTATTTCGAATGAGACTATTGCTGTTTCCGCAGAACACTTCAAACTATTCTTGGAACATAAGCTTAATTTCCTTAAGTCAGTTAGTCGGGACATTCTAAAAAGAAAACATATTCCAGCATTCAAGGGAACTGGCCGTCTCTTAGGTTCAGGGTCCGGACGTAGCCCAGTAGTAAAGCGCTCGCTTGATGTGATCGATCCCTGTCGATGGGGCTATTCCTCATTCCAGCCAGTACACCATGACTGGTGTATCAATGGTCGTGGTATGTAGTATCTAGGGGATGGTGCATATAAAAGATCCCTTGATACTAATGGAAAATTGTAGCGGGTTTTCTCCCTAAGCTAACTATCAAAATTACCAAATGTTTCACACCCAGTAGCCGACGATTAATAAATGTTCTCTAGTGGTGTCGTTAAACAAAACAAAGTTGAACTTTTGTCCAGAATTCTATGTCCCACCACAGTGTGCAATATATCAGAGAGTTTGTTTAGCCGACCATTTCAATTTCCAACCAGAATCTGTAATACAATACGCAAGACCTTTTAACCAGTTTGCGATAGTTCTGATATCTTCTCCTGTTTTTATCTGCACTGCCGACGTCCTTCGTTTTGCACTTACAGATATATGATGACTTCCCTAAATATAACAATGGACGCCGCCTTATTGAAACTTTAAAAAATGTAAAGATTTATTGTCCCCAGATCATAGGCAGTGAACAGGTTTAGGAGATGTGGTCGCTGCCTTACAAAGTACATATTTAAACAATATTTAGATATGTTAATGCTTTCTGTGATATTTAAAAGACGGAAAAGGCGGAGAGAGAGAGAAAGAGAGAGAGAGAGAGAGAGAGAGAGA
>JAECMU010104386.1:15856-28170 GCA_016106625.1 Dracogyra subfuscus
GGTCTTGCCCCCACCCCCTTTGGACACCCACCCCCCACCAATAAAGACTACTTCGCGTGAACTACATGCGCATATAGCAAACAGCCTCGCGGTATTCGTGAGAGAAAAAAAACCAAAACACCAGGACATTTAGATGTACGTATGTTTCCGGTAGTCGCACAATTGGTGTAAATCCCCTGACGTGGATGCGCCGCACGTGTGGTGTGTCCGTAGCCGGTTGAACAGGTGTAAACACTGAAGACACGGTAAAGCTGTCATACACGGCCGAGATGGACACCATAAATGACCTCCAGTCTAACAATTAGTCTTATCTCCCGGGTGATCCCCGTGTCCCGGCGTCGCATCAACTTACTCTAGTAGTCTAGGCGCTTTTCATTGTTGCTCATTAGTTCACAGGTGTGTTTCGCCTCGGACATCTCTAGGGGTCAGTCGGGGTCCAAACATTTTGATAACATTCCCTCAGATCAATGGACTGTTTGATGACACTGATTGCCCGCGGGCCGTGTTTGACCATCAGACACGGGGCATCATCTTTGGGGAATCTACGTACAAAATACAATGACTAGTAGACCGATTTACCG
Organism: Dracogyra subfuscus; assembly: GCA_016106625.1. Classification (NCBI taxonomy): domain Eukaryota; kingdom Metazoa; phylum Mollusca; class Gastropoda; order Neomphalida; family Peltospiridae; genus Dracogyra; species Dracogyra subfuscus. The sequence continues at coordinate 16,438 of JAECMU010104386.1, forward strand.
GCCTCGGTGGTGTCGTGGTTAGGCCATCGGTCTACAGGCTGGTAGGTACTGGGTTCGGATCCCAAACGAGGCTTGGGAATTTTAATTCAGATACCGACTCCAAACCCTGAGTGAGTGCTCCGCAAGGCTCAATGGGTAGGTGTAAACCGACCAGTGATCCATAAGTGGTTCAATAAAGGCCATGGTTTGTGCTATCCTGCCTGTGAGAAGCACAAATAAAAGATCCCTTGCTGCTAATCGGAAACAGTAGCCCATGAAGTGACGACAGCGGGTTTCCTTTCAAAATATGTGTGGTCCTGTGAGGCAAGAGGGTGTAGTGGTCTTACGCCTACCCATTGAGTCGTTAAAACTCGCTCTGTTTAGGAGCGCGGTACCGGGCTGCAGATCCTGTACCTACCAGCCTTCTGTCCGATGGCTTAACCACGACACCACCGAGGCTGGTCAGAGGAAGTAAATATCCGGCACCCTGTCCAAGTCCAAGTCCAAGTCCAAAAGGTTTTACGTACACGTTCAGAACAAGCTGTTGTAGCGTACGCCTGTCACAGTCGCGGGGACCGGCCTTGGTAATTACGTCTTATTTGTAGATCAGTAGACAAGAACTGGGCCCCGTTTCACGAAGTGATCTTAGTGCTTAGGTCACCTTAAAAGGACATTCCTGAGTTTGCTGCACTTTTTAAAGGGACATTCCTGAGTTTGCTGCAATGTTTAAGATGCTGTCGACTAATAGAGACTGTTTAACGAATGTAATTGCATATCAAATTTATTTTTCTGCATATCATATTAGTGGCTGTATACTAAATGTGTTTCTGGTCGTTCTAATATTTGTACTAGTTTAAATTTCATTTTATTTTCTAAAATAATCCAGTTTGGGCTTTTCACAAATATTAAAACGACCAGAAAAATATTGAATATACAGACACTGATATTCTAAACAAGAAAATATATTTAATATGTAAATTTAATCGTAGAAATGTTTTATTAGTCGGAAACATCTTACAATGCAGCAAACTCGGGAATGTCCCTTTAAGATGTTATCGACTAACAGATACTTTTTAACGATTGTAATTAAATATCAAATATATTTCTGTGCATAAAATATTAGTGGCTGTATATTAAACGTGTTTCTGATCGTTCTAATATTTGCAATAGGTTAAATTTCATTTTATTTCCTAAACTATTGTTTTTTCGTACGTACGAAATTGTTTGAAGACGAAATCCAGTTTGGGCATCTTACAAATATTAAGACGACAGAAACACATTAAATATACAGACATTGATATTCTAATCCAGAAAATATATTTAATATATAAGTTTAATCGTAGAAATATTTTATTTGGCGGAAACATCTTACAATGCAGCAAACTCGGGAATGTCCCTTTAAGTGCATCCTATTTGCAAGTCTTTTAACATTGTACTGCGAGATCGCAAAGTTGCGAGAGTTTAGTGAATTAGACCCCTCACCATCAGTTGCCGTTTGTTGCAAAGAGAATACAAAACAAGAATACTTCATAAATAATATGCATTTTCACAATAATTGCCTAATTGATAACGTGTACATCCAGAGCAAGCTGTTGTAGCAGGCGCCTGTCATGGGCACGGGCGCCGGCCTCAAATAAATACAGTGTTTACTGAGTAGTGCTGTTATCCACATGTTACCGTAACGGGATGTAGCTCAGTGGTAGTGCACTCGCCTGAGGTGTAAATGATCGATCACCCTCTTTTGACCCGGCTTTTCCCGTCCCAACCAGTTCCCCATGTGTAGTGGTATGTAATGTTCTGAAAATGACCCATAAGAGTAATAGTAGCCCATGTGGCGGAAGAGGCTCGTTGCAACGACCAAATGTCGAAATGTCCATATGTACACGGAGGCCGATACGTAGCCCAGCTTTATGCGCGGTCGGTTGTGGATCGATCCCCGTTAGTGGGCCCATTGGGCTATTTCTCGCTCCGGCCAGTGCTCCACGACTGTTACATCGAAGGCCGTGGTATGTGCTATCCTGTTTATGGGATGATGCATATAAAAGATCCCCTGCTGCTAATCAAAACGAGTAGCCCATGAAGTGGCGACATCAGGTTTCCTACCTCAATGTCTGTGTGGTCCTTCATCATATGTCCGACGCCATATAACCGTAAATAAAATGTGTTGAGTGCGTCGTTAAATAAACAATTTTCTTCCTTTCTTTCGTTATATGTACACGACATAGACGCCGTATTTGAAAACATGTAGAGGCGTAGCCCAAGTAAGAGAGCAAGGCGGACATTTGGACATAATAATGCTCTGTGGTAGCTTTCCAAACGTCCCTCTAGGTCCGTTACAGTACTCGCGCTTGTAGAGTCGTGAAACAAACAAACAAAAAAACGGAGTCTTTCTTCAACGCATGTAAAACGCTCCATTAATACGCGGTCGGTCTGGGATCGATTTCCGTCGGTGGGCCCATTGGGCTATTTCTCGCTCCAGCCAGTGCATCACGACTGGTACATGAAATGCCGTGGTATGTGATGTCCTGTCTGTGAGATGATGCATATATAAAAAAATACCTTGCTTCTAATGGGGGAAAATTTTTAGCTAGTTTCCTTTCTAAAACTGTATGTCAAAATTACCAAATGTATGATATCCACTAGCCGATGACGAATATAAATGAATGTGCTCTAGTATTGTCGTTAAACAAAACAATCTTTTTAACTTTCTTACGGTCGCTTGGGCTAGCGAGTAGACGCGCCATTAAACAAATATTCCTTTCTTCTTCATTTCATGTTTTACCAGCTAACCGGTTTATAAACGTGTTGTACTCGGTTAACAATCATGAGGCAAAGTCATAACATAACATAAAGACGCCCACAGGTCTGTGTTAAGTTCAGGCACACCCGTCCCAGCCAAAGATGCCAGCAAAACCAAGAGATGTGTCAATGACTAGATGCATAAGGAAAAGGATAACAGTGAACGAATGTAAAACCAGTTTGAACAATATATCGACAACCAGATACGTCCTAGATGTTATTTGGTGTAGTACAACCTATAACAGGGGAATTAAAAATAGTTTGAACAATGTATTGATACCCCGAGAAATCCCAGATGTTATGTGATATAGTACAACCTATAACAGTGAATTAAAAATAGTTTGTACAATATATCGATACCCTGAGAAATCCTAGATGTTATGTGATATAGTACAACCTATAACAAGGGAATTAAAAATAGTTTGTACAATATATCGATACCCTGAGAAATCCTAGATGTTATGTCATATAGTACAACCTATAACAAGGGAATTGAAAATAGTTTGTACAATATATCGATGTCCTAAGACGTCCTACAATTTATTTGGTATAGTACGACATATAACAAGGGAATTAACAATAGTTTGATCAATATATCGATATCCTAAGACGTCCTACAATTTATTTGGTATAGTACGACATATAACAAGGGAATTAACAATAGTTTGATCAATATATCGATATCCTGAGACGTACTGGACGGAAGTAAGATGCGGACAGACAGATCAACACACAACAGATTCCCTAACAGCCAGAGGCTTGATGCGCGGTCGGTGTAGGATCGATCCCCGTCGGTGGCCCCACTGGGCTATTTCTCATTCCAGCCAGTTCACCTCGACTGGTGTAACAAAGCCCGTTTAGTGTACTTTCCTGTCTGTGGGATGGTGCATATAAAAGAGCCCTTGCTGCTAAACGAAAAGAGTAACCCATGAAGTGTCAACAGCGGGTCTCCTCTATATATCTGTCTGGTCCTTAACCATATGTCTGACGCCATATGACCGTAAATAAAATGTGTTGAGTGCGTCGTTAAATAAAACATTTCCTTTTTCCTTCCCTAACAGCCGCCCCCCCCCCCCCCCAAATGTATATATAAAAAATCGTTCTAGTTAACAGCCCTATCATCCGTAACAGGATTCGCTCCCGAGCCTGGCAATTTTTCTTGTGTAAAAAGCCTCTTTAAAATATCTTTAAAAAAAATTAAGTTTCAATAACAATGTCATATTATGTTCTCTTCCACAATGAAGTGATCCCATCAATTATTGTCAAGGTGTGCTTTCTGTTCATACAAAATGTATAATGTGTTTAGTACATGTCGATAATAAAAATAAGTTATTTTTAATCCTAGGAACATTTTCACGTAGCAAAGCTTCCTTGTAGATATTCATTGGACTTTTCGATGACTTATATTCTGGTAAACAGTGAACCGATGAATTGGCTTCGTGGTTGGTACTGGGTTCGGATCCCAGTCGAGGCATGAAACTTTTAATCCAGATACTGAAAGAAAGAAAGAAAGAAATGTTTTATTTAACGACGCACTCAACACATTTTATTTACGGTTATATGACGTCAGACATATGGTCAAGGACCACACAGATTTTGAAGGAAAACCCGCTGCCGCCACTTCATGGGCTACTCTTATGTCGATTAGCAGCAAGGGATCTTTTATTTGCGCTTCCCACTGGCAGGATAGCACAAACCATGGCCTTTGTTGAACCAGTTATGGATCACTGGTCGGTGCAAGTGGTTTACACCTACCCAATGAGCCTTACGGAGCACTCACTCAGAGTTTGGAGACGGTATCTTGATTAATAAACCCATGCCTTGACTGGGATCCGAACCCAGTACCTACCAGTCTGTATACTGATGGCCTAACCACGACGCCACAGTGTCTGGGTACCGTCTAAATATACACCTGCCAATTAAGAACCACAGGTACAGGCCATGGAAAGAAACGACAAATTAACTAAGAAAACACTCCCATTATTATTTCAGTAAGTGGGTTAATTTAAACCATAATATAGTTATTTCAACACTTTGACAATGTTGGTTTATTTTGCATTAAATATAATATATATACTAGAAATTGTTGCTAGCTTACTGGGATGACTATTATTACAGAATATTGGTATGCATCCGCAAAAGTCAGGTATGTTTTGTTTCTTCAGTTCCAAGACTAATTCCTGACGTGACACGTTAGGTAACACAAAATGGCCGCGCCCGTTAGATATAATAGTCGTCACATTTAACCGTTGTACTAATTAACTATACGCTTATACTTGTTGATATTAAGCAATAATGTGAAATATATATCGTTAAATATACACACCAGGCCAAATGCCTTGATTGTGGTCTCCTTTAACGATACATTAATTTATTAATCATCGGCTATTGGATGTCAAACATTTGGTAATTTTGACATATAGTCTTAGGGGGGAAATCCGTTACATTGTTTCCCTTAGTAGCAAGGGATCTTTTATATGCATCATCTCACAGACATGATAGCACATACCACGACCTTTGATAATTTTCGCTAGCTGTCCAGATTTCTAAATATGAAACTTTGTATGTCTTTTCACTCATATGGTTAATTATAATCATCTTCTTCAAGTTTTGAAATTATAAAAAATGTCTCCTTGATATAATAATAATAATAAACGGTAGCTACATTAGAAAGAGTTTGCACAAAACTCGAGCTACATACAGCCGTGAAAATTAGTATTTCCACGTGCAAAGGACACATAGAAAATATTATTTGTATTGACTTGGACAACAATGCTAGGATAATATTTAATATGTTTGGCAATCACCTTTCACTATCCTGTCTAACTTTTGACCTTTTAGCAAACCGATCACAAAAAGGTCGTTAACAAAAGATCATGCCTTGGTCAATACTACGTTATCAGTGCATCTGGATACTATAAACACAAATATATTTTATACTGTCTTGAAAAGTTATTGACAGAGTATTTATAAACTGGTATATGCCGAATTGCTGTCTATGAAGTGTTGGGCATATCACTGATATATATTTGTATATATTATAGTCCGTTTGCAAAACCCAGAGACTAAAAGTAGAACTGTGTTTGTTTTACCCCGAGGGAGTTCCATCAATTGTCTTCATACCCACGTAAAATAAGATTTCAACGGTCACCAGACACTGTGTCTATACACACTAAAAAGATGGACCTCTTTATTAAGATCACAGGGTATTGTGTGATAACCTCAAATTATAAGAAAACAAATACTATAACTCCATTTCGTTATATTGATGCAAATTGAAAGATATTTAGTTAAATAGTTTATTATACTATCAAGTCATTTATGTTGTTTTACAAGTCAGGTTGATGAAAGCGAAGCGCCTAATTGTAAATTAGAGCGTTTGTTTACACTGTGCATAATAAAAGGGTCGACGGAGCTGACGTCACTTCGCCCCAACTACATCACCGGACGTCACAAAAACGAAACAAAATGGCTGCCCCCAGTTAGCAGGAATAATCATGTTACGCGTTTTTCATTTGTTAAAGTGTCAGTATGTGTTGGTGGTCCGGGTATGTATCTTTTCAATACATAAGGCTCCTGTTGGAGTTTACTCTACCTTTAAACAAAACAAACTTGTTCACTAGATGACCGGTGATTACTTAACACAGCTCTCAAGCAAATTACATTCAAAGTATGCTTATACTTGTTAGAGTTTATGTTGATACTATTCCCTGGAGCATAATAAAGCTAGTTTTGGTTATTAAATAATAACATAATTCAGTATTTGTAGTAAATGTAATTTTTATTAATTTCAATTACTATATATGAATGTACATGTATTTACATATTTAAACAATATTAACATGTATTAATTTATAACTAACCAAAAGGTGACATACAAATAAACCGCCCCAGTATCGCACTCAAACCCCAGCGAAAACCTTAGAGGGACATTCCTGAGTTTGCTGCATTGCAAGATGTTTCCGAAAAATTAAATATTTCTACGATTAAACTTACATATTCTTTGAAGAAGTTTGCTCATTGATTAAATTCAATGTTTAAGTAACGTTTTAACGCCGGCGTTTTCACTGTCAACACCATTTTTATTTTAATAAAACGGCGATCACGAGCCACTTCGCTCAGAATATGGAACTTTAACCATTTTTCTACCCAAAAATAGTTTTGTTATATTTTTCTCACTGATTTTTCCACCGTCATTTTTCATGTTTTTAAATCGTTTAAATTTCATTCCTAAAGGAAAAGCTTGAGGATTCCCTGCTAAAATCGAAGATTCGACGGGATTCCCCATGTCAAGCATTTTGACACAAGGCGGTTTTATCCCAGTTAGCTAGCCAATTAATGCCTGAGATACTTGCCGAGCTATCGGTGTAAATATTGTTTTGATTGGCGCAGATTATAATCCGTGTACGAACTTTCTTACTCTCAGCGCATTGGCACTCCATATGTCTGCTGTTGCGAACTTAGTGAAAATGTCAAAGTTTGTAAACAAATTCATCAAATTCTCGATTTTATGGGCTCTTATGACTTTGGGATTGATTGTAGATTATGCTAAATGTGTAATATTTGTAATTTTTATCTTATAAACGACACGAAGGAATTTTGTGTGTGTCTTTTGTCCTGTAAACATCGTGGGCTGTACCATTGCTGCTGATGCAAGGTGTAGATGAGTTGTGTGTTCTGAGCATTTCGTGGGCCTATACCACAAACAGTTAGCAGTCTGAGTAGGTTTTTTTCCCCATTATTATTTTAGTTTGGATCGACGTTTTGGAAATAACAAAAACTTTCTTCCTTTTTTCTGTGAATTTAAATAAAATTATTTAAAAAAAAATATTAAAAAAATAGCGAAACATTTTTTTATTTTGTTAGACAATTTTCGATTTTTTAGCAATTTTCCACGGTCATTTTCATAACCATAGCAACCACAAACTTCAATTAAAATTACTATGTTGTAGACATATCTTACAATTTAAGGTGGTTGTGTTTTGAAGATTTTGACGAAAACGCATAATTTGTCATTTTGTGTGAAATTCATGAAACTCAACCCTCCTAAATTTTAATACGTTGTATGAATTCTTTATTTATTGAGTAATGATATACTATTATACTATAAATTTCGTTAAAAACAAATCCATTTTTTTTTTTTCTTGATTATTTTAGTTTGGGTCGATTTACTATTTTTTCTTTTAATTTAAAGTTGTTGTTTTGTTTTTGTTTTTTTAGAAGTAAAGTTATTGCTGAAAATATAGGTGCCGATTGCCGTGACGCGAACGATACTGAAGTGTGTGCAAGAGTTAGGTGCACTATAATTATTTCAGTTTGCATGTCAGTCTTAAAGAAAGAACAAACTAATTGTAAACTGAAATAAAATAAAACATTATGTACAGATTATAATGCCCCTGCTACACAAACCTATCAACTCCGACTGTCAACGCAGCAGTATTGTCCTGTAGGTAAATATTGTATGATTACACCCCTTCTCTGTAATGGTCCAGTGCGGCTCGGTCACAGACAGTCGGATACCTAATCTATATTTAGACGGATGCGCGTCATCAATGATTTTTTAATCTAAAAATAGACCGCCACGCCAGCAAACTTCTTCTAATTAAATATATTTTCTTGTTTAGAATATCAGTGTCTGTATATTCAATGTGTTTCTGGTCGTCTTAATATTTGTAAGAAGCCCAAACTGGATTTTGTCTTCAAATAATTTCGTATGTACGAAAAAATTACATTTTAGGAAATAAAATGAAATTTAACCTAGTACAAATATTAGAACGATCAGAGACGCGTTTAATATACAGCCACTAATATTCCAAACAAGGAAATATATTTAATATGTAAGTTTAATCGTAGAAATAGTTTATTAGTCGATAACATCTTAACACATTGCACCAAACTCGAGAAAGTCCCTTTAATACATCTTCCTAAATTACATAAAAGGAGTGTGAAAGGGGTGGATGGTGGGATAGAGCAAAGAATATGTTTGAAAGTGCAGCAGCCCTCTGATTGGGTAATATGTTATTAATTGGAAGAGTTTGAGCGTGTTCATCTGGTGTAACATTGGTAGTCACTACTGTAATGTCCACATACGAATACAGGACAGGGGTTATAATAGTTCAACATAAATTCATTTTTATCCTGCAACCAGTGTTCCTACTGGCCTGTTATGATGACCTGTTAAAGCAAAGTCATAACATGCTAGTAGCATGTTATGACTTTTGACGTCACGTTTCTGAGTAATGTTGACCTCTGACCCCATACAGCAAAAGCCTTGCTAGGTTTGTTTGTTTGTTTAACAACGCACTCAACACATTATAATGACGGTTATATCGGCGTCGGACATATGGTTATGTCGAGAGAAAAAAACCAGTGGTTAACCTTGCTAGGTAGACAATACTCGCTTTGCGTACACAAATCAGGAATAAATAATGATTTTCCGAATATTCCTGTAGGATTGCAGGATAAAGATAATAACCAGTTAATGACGCTTGATATCGGCTTTATCCTGTTCAGGACGAATGGGAAATTCCCCATTCTTACCTTCACAGAATAAAGCCGATATCAAGCGTCATTAACTAGTTATTCTCTATATCTACAATAATTTCTACATGTGTTTTAAAATACGAGGTGGACTTTCTCACGACGATCTAAAGCAACAAGTATGTAACTTGTAGTGCTCGCCAAGTCATGGTTTGTACACAGTCGGCCATCCCACGTAATCCTAAAATAAAGCTTGGGATTCATTGACATGCAAGACGGTTGATGGCAGCGACAGGATATCAGCTGTGCTGTCAGGAGGTGTCGAGAATACGGATCTGCCTCACGAGCCGTCACAAAATAGTACGTGTGTTTTACATTGTTTACCAGTCGGTAGCAAGTCAAAGCGTTCGCTTGATGAGCGGTTGGTCTAGGATCGATCCCCGTCGGTGGACCCATTGGGCTATTTCTCGTTCCAGCCAGTGCTCTCAACTGATGTAGCAAAGGCAAAGTCATAACATAATATAACATAACGACGCCCATAGGTCTACCATTGGGCTATTTTTCGTTCCAGCCAGTTCTCCACAACTGGTTGTAATAAAGGTCGTGGTATGTATTATCCTGTCAGTGGGATTATGCATATAAAAAGATCCCTTGCTGCTAAATCGAAAAAAAGTAGCCTATGAAGTGGCGACAGCGGGTTTCATCTCTCAGTATATGTGTAGTCCTTAACCATATTATGTCTGACGTCATATAACCGTAAATAAAATGTGTTGAGTGCGTCGTTAAATAAAACATTTCCTGCCTTCCTTCCTTGGTAGAGGAAGACACTGATTTGGTTTTGATAACTTTTTGTATGTTGATAACTTGTTGTTTGATGTGACTGGCGTTTATAATGACCAAAGTTCCGGATGATTATTAAAGGGACATTCCTGAGTTTTCTGCAATTTTCAAGATGCTATCGACTATTGTAGTTACATATCAACTACAGTTTTATGCACAGTATATTAGTGGCTATATATTAAACGACTTTCTGATCGTTCTAATATTTGTATTGGGTTAAATTTCGTTTTATTTCCTAAACATTATTTGAAGACAAAATCCTGTTTGGGCATCTTACAAATATTAAGACGACTAGAAACACATTGAATATTCAGACAGATATTCTAAACAAGAAAATATATTTAACATGTAAGTTTAATCGTAAAAATATTTTATTACTCGGAAACATCTTACAATGTAGCAAACTCGGGAATGTCCCTTTAACAATAAAATAGCACAAACAATAAGCAATACCACAGGCAATACACATCGAGTTTTAACCATCTGGAAGTTACGACATGGCCTAATTTACAGTGGTATTAAGATTCTATGTCAATTTCGACCTATCAGTATACTTCACTGGTGACCTTTCTCTGTGTCTCCCTGGTAACATTTAAAATGACCTAGTATACAGTATGTACATAGCAATCTCTCAGTCCCATGGCGAATAGACTAGTCTTGCAAGTCCTCTACCATGTTATTGTATTGATTGAATGCATTAATGAATGAATGAATGAATGAATGAATGAATGCATGAATGAAGGAATGAATGAATGCATTAATGAATGCATTAATGAATGCATTAATGAATGAATGCATGGGTGAATGAGTTGCCGAATGAATGGATGAATGCATGGAACGAACGAACGAACGAACGAATGAATGAATTAATGAATGTTTAACAACTTCCCTGCACGAACGATATATCGTCTACAACCTGCGACAAACCAGTTTACGGCACTTCAGATTTGTTACAAAGACACAAATACAATTGAACCATGATCACCGAACTACGGTTTTAATTGCGAGTGGGTATATTTTAACATACTCCTGTACCGCTAAGATTTCGAGCAGGTCTGTCCCGGATTCCGTCTTTGTATAGCAAGAGGCCTGATCCGGGGCAGAATGTGGCTTTAAAGGCATATTGTCACTGGCAACTGACCTATTACATGGCCTAACAAAGTATTACTTAAAAATATATATATTTGATTTGTCCCTAAATGTACTTTATTCAACCATCTACGTAACCACCATACTCCACTTATTAATGATATTGTGTAAACATAACTGAATTATGGCAATGGTCCATAATTCAAAAACTAAAATTGTCGTGAGTGTTGTTGGATTTCACTCCATCATGGTACAGTTAAAATGATGCAATGGCTAGATTTAGTCTATAAAAACTAATGTCACGGTTATTTATTATTAATGTTTAGAGAAATAAGGTCCTTAAATCTGTGACAGTATGCTTTTAATAGTTATTTTAGATGGAAACTGTTAAAAAAGGATTGTATTGTATTCACCAATCTTAGAGAAAACCCACGTAAATATTGCACCACAATGAAGAACAAGCCGATGTCAGAAACACAACAACATCTACCCATCCCTTACCTCGGACGATATGATTCAGTTACAAAACCCACTTGGACCAGAATA
>JAECMU010104396.1:2401-13497 GCA_016106625.1 Dracogyra subfuscus
TGCTCTGAATGTGCACGTTAAACAATATTGAAAATGAAATGAAAGTGAAAGATCAATGATTCCTCCATTCTCAATACACCTCCATACACACACACCTCCCGGTGGATAAACCCATAGGGTTTTTTTTCCAAATGCACTCCATGGCCCGATACGTGCTATCTTGGCAAAGGGTGGGTATTATATACAAACGTTGCTTTCTGTTAAAGGCATACTGTCACGGATTTAAGGTCCTTATTTCTCTAAAATTGGATAATAAATAAATAATTACATTAATGGTTGGAAACCAAATCTAGGTATCGAATCACCTTAAATGAACCATGATGGAGTGAAATCCATGTCATCCCTCTCAGCAATTTTAGTTTTTGAATTATGGACCATTGCCATAATTCAATTATTTTTACATAATGACATTGATAAATGAAGTATGGTGGCTATGAAGATAGTTGAATAAAGTACATTTAGGGACAAATCAAATTATTTTTGTTCAGATAATATTTTGTTAGACCATTAAATAGGTCAGTGGTCTGTGACAATATGCCTTTAAGCTCCAAGAGCCAGCCTATGTGGCTTTAAAGGGTTTCTTCACTACAGAGATAGTTTCGCAATTACTATACCAGAATAATTATGTTACACATCTAATGACTCAACATTAAACTGCCTGGACGTTTCGCTAGTTCGACAATTCAGTATGGGGCAACAGGCAAATATAACAGGTAGTGGTAGTGGTGATGGTGGTGGAATATGATGAGAAGATGGGGTTCATGAACTACGTCAGGGATCATTTATATGCAGTACATACCACAGCATATTACACCGGTTGTGGAGAAATAGCCCAATGGGCCCACCGACGGGAATCGATCCTAGATCGACCGTGTATCAAGCGAGCACTTTACCACTGCAATCCAAATAAAGAAATCCGTTACTACAAAAAATTGCAAGCTGAAACACCTGATTAAAGCAAAATAAACTTTATTTCAAAAACATTATATTATTGTTTGGATTCCATCCAGTCCTGAAGGAACTGGGGATGGGTTGAGGATTTGTGAACCCTCTCATGCTATTTACACAAATAAAAGTTAAAATATGGCTTCCTAACATGGAGGACGTTATGTCACCCCCACTCTAGATATTGTTCCCACAGGCCTGCCGTCTCATTGATACTTGCAGCTTAAATTTGTCTTTGTCATGCATAAATCCACTTTATTAAGTGTCTAATTCATTCCATCAGTTTTCAACAGTTCTGTTACTGTGCACTGTAAACCATTCAGTGTCATATTCAGGAAGCCAAGCACTCACTAACAATGTGACTGGTACCTTCCGTCTTCTACCATATCACATTCATATAACATTAGGTGCAAAAACCAGTCATCCCTCAAGAACATGCCTCAGGTTTACGTTTTACTTCAATCATACTTCACCTTTCATCTTTGCTATTATTACCTCTTCCATGAAGGAGGTTTACATTTCATCTAAATCAACCGAGGTCAGAGTTCACCATACACCATGTCTATATTTCGTCTAAATTTATTCAACCATCTTTCCAGTTCTTGTCTCTGCCACTGATGAAGTGAAACGTTTCTCTAAAAATCATTAATTTAATATGTATTTTTATTTTCATCTTTGCAATAATTCAACCATGTTTCCGGTTCTTGTCTCTGTCACTGATGAAGTGAGACCTTTGGTTTAAAAATCATTCATTTATGTATTTTTATTTTTATGTTTGCAATAATCCAGATTTATATATTCACAGCCCTAAAAAATCTGATCTTCCCATAATAACAGTTTAGTATGGGCAATGACAGAGTAAATACTCAACAAAGACAAACTTGATTAACAGCTTTTTGCATATTTCCATAACAAATTATAAGGGCTGCATTCACATCATTGAGACTTTAATTCAGGAATTCATCTTTGCCGTAAAGTGGGTTTGAAAACCCGATTTCGTCATTATCTCTTCCAGCAAAATACACCGCTGCCTCTCCCTCCAACTGAACTGGTCCACCGGGAAGCTCGGAAATTGGGTGACTGTCCGATAACGGCATGGGTTTCAGAGCCACTGTCCGCGACTGATTACGTCGGTAGCAGATGACGCCTGTGATGCCAAACAGCAGGAGAATGAGCGGCACCACAATGGCGGGAACCAGTACACGGCTGTCGACGGCTTCACTGCCTGATCTCCCTTGCAAAGTCTCCACTGAAGTCAGCGGTGTTCCTAGTGTACTGGAAACACCTGAAATACGAATATAAGGCTTATTGCAAAATATTGAAGGAAGGAAATGGTTTATTTAACAATGCACTCAACACATTTTATTTACAGTTATATGAAAATAGAAATGTTATATTTAACACATTTTATTAAAGATTATATGGTGTCAGACATATGGTTAAGGATGACACGGATATTAAGAGAGAAAACCCGCTGTCGCCACTTCATGGGTTATTCTTTTTGATTAGTAGCAAGGGATCTTTTATATGCATTATCCCATATACAGGATAGCACATACCACAGCCTTTGATGTACCAATCATGGTGCTCTGGCTGGAGCGAGAAATAGCCTGCAAAATACTGATTTTATATTTATAATTTTTGTTAATCAATCAATCAATAATTTATTATCATATATGAATAATACAGACATAGGGCCTGTTTTATATAGTGATTTTAGCACTAAGATCATCTTAGGTGGATTATTTTGTTGTGCACTTAACTTGATCTTAGAGATAAGGCTGCTTCGTAAAATGGGGCCCAGAACAATAATAATAACAACAGCAAGAAAAGAAAAACAAGACAATGTTCGCCTAACTAAACATTCACAGTAATCCTCGAAATACTTTCCCGATTTTGTTTTAGAAAATTTGTTTCTAACGTTCATTATTATTCCTACTTACCTAGTACTAGCACAACAACAATGCTATATGACCCTCAGTCATAACCTACACTGCAGAATTATAAGCTGAATAAGATTTTTTCTAAACTAGTACAGTAAAGTAAATAATTTTGGTAGGAAACCATCGTTATGCAAGTTGAGACGTTGTAATATGTTTTTGATCAACAGTTCTTTCAATGACTAAAAGGCATTTTCTTGTTTACTGTATCAGTGTCTGTGTCTCCGTCCTGTCCTAATGTTGGCAGCATAGTGCAGTTAAAATGTTAGATAATCTGTATTCATACCTGTAGGCAAGGTGATGTCTGTTTTATGTTCTGGAGAGGTCGCTGAGAATGGCATCGATGTTGTTGTAGACGTTGTCACGGTCATAATTGGCGATGTCATGGTTGTAGTTGTAGTAAAGCTTGTATTTAAGAGACCTAGTTTTAAAATAAATAGAATAAATCTGCATATGAATGAAACAGATGAAAATGGGATATGGAAAACAAATCCGATTATTTTAATATTGGTGGTCTGGTATATTGTTAAAAGTTTGTTTTGTTTAACAACACCACTAGAGCATGTTGATTTATCAATCATCGGCTATTGGATGTCAAACATATGGTAATTTTGACATATAATCTAAGAAAGAAAGATACTGAGGGAGGAAGCCCACTATCGCCACATCATGGGTTACATTTTTTCATTAGAAGCAAGGGATCTTTTATATGCACCATCCCATAGACAAAATAGCACATATCACAGTCTTTGATATACCAGTTGTGGTGCACTGGCTGGAGCGAGAAATAGCTTAAAAGGCCCACTGATAGTGGTCTAGGTATTGAGATTGGACATAGGGTTAGGGTTGTATACCATAGTCTAAAATTGTTGACCTATTAAAGGTCAACTCCAACAAGAGCCTTATGTATTGAAATGATGCATACCCGGACCACCAACACATACTGACACTTTAACAAATGAAAAACACGTAATTTTAGAATTAATAAAACCCCCATAATTATTCCTGCTAACTGGTGGCAGCCATTTTGTTTTGTTTTTGTGATGTCCGGTGTTATAGCTTGGGGCGAAGTGATGTCAGCTCTGTCAGACTTCTCTATTATGCATAGTGTAAACAAACACTTTAATTTACGACAAGGTGCTTCACTTTCATCAATCTGACTTATAAAAGAACATAATGACTTGATAGTATAATAAACTATTTAACTAAATATATTTCAATTTGCATCAATATAATGAAATGGAGTTATAATATTTTTTTCTTTTAAAAAAATGCAAAGAAAAATGCATATTATTAGGCCTATTGGTAAGATACGTTCAAGCAAAATCGACCACTTAAATAAATAAAAGTTTTATAATATAAATATGAAACAAAATACAAAAATAATTTTTATTAAAAATTTTCTTTGAAAATATTAAGAATCTTTCTTTCGTTTCGATGTTGCCATTCTCTGTTTTCACTTTCTTGGAATATTATAGCGGTTATATAATACAGCGATGTTCCAAATGTTTTGTTTTTAAAAGCTCATTTTGTGATATGAGTATTTTTCTAATTTTCATACACTTATGGATTACTGTATACATTTAAACTGTTTTGAACATTTGTAAAATTATAATCAACAAATTTTATTACTAAATATATTCCTTTAAAAATGAAACAGTAGAAAATTACGTAACCGTAACCAACAATCCGTGCATATTTCTTCAAACCATTTGGCTCGACTCTATACATGGCATTTAATGTAGACTGGTCGCAAGTTGTCACTGTTAACGTCTTTTCCTGTGCTGCGCAAATATTGTGCCCTGTAATAGCGACCCGTTTACCTTTTATTCCAACTGGTGGATTAATTAGAAGCAATCACCACACAAAAATGTGAGGCTTACCCTTAGAAGGCGTATTCACTGGGATGGTACAAAATGGCTGCACCATGTAATAGCTGTCACATTTAACTGTTTTATTAAATAACTATACACTTATACTTGTTGATATTAAGCAATAATGTGCAATATATATCGTTGAATATGCATACCAGGTCAAATGCCTTGATTGTGCCCTCCTTAAGCAATAATGTGCAATATATATTGTTGAATATGCATACCAAGTCAAATGCCTTGATTGTGCCCTCCTTTAAGAATGTATGCAAAGCACATTTCTTTTAGAAAATTCTGGTTTGCTGAGGGTTTGATTTTGATGGAAGGAAGGAAATGTTTTATTTAACAATGCACTGAACACATTTTATTTATGGTTGTATGACGTTAGACATATGATTAAAGACCACAGATATATAGAGAGAGGCAACCTGCTGTCAGCACTTCCTGGGCTACTCTTTTCAATTAGTAGCAAGGGATCTTTTATATGCACAATCCCACAGACAGGATTGTACATACCACAGCCTTTGTTACAACAGTTGTGGAGCACTGGCTGGTATGAGAAATAGCACAATGGGTCCACTGATGGGGATCGATCCCAGACCAACCACACATCATCCCTAATACTTTACCACTGGGATATGTCCTGCCCCAGATTTTGATGGATTTAACTGTATTCTATATTAATAATAGAAACAATATTAATTAGTGAATATTTAGTATCAACATATACTAATTACCCTGACAGATGACTGATGCATCTTGGTAATGGTTGCACTTGGTCACCCAAAATCCATGATATCGGCACTTGGTGATGTCGGTCTCTGTGCCGTTACAGCTGAGCGAGGATAGCCAGACTGGACCTGATCCTGGTCCGAATGCGGCACCTCTCAAAGCCGTTCCCTTGGAGTAACCCATCTGTCTGCAGACGACCGCAGCATCACGATCATTCCACAGACTGTCGCACACTGTCCCCCACTGGTTAGGACCCTGCAGGTAGACCTCCACCCGTCCTCGGTCGCCAGCACTGCCGTCTGCAAGCCGAATCTTGGTAATCGCTGCAAACACATACAATCAAGAAGGAAGGAAATGGTTTATTTAACGACACACTCAACACGTTTTATTACACTGTCATATGGAGTCGGACATATGGTTAAGAACCAAACACATATTGACGGAGGAAACCCGCTGTCATGGGCTCCTCTTTTTGAATAGCAGCAAGGAATCTTTTATATGCACCATCTCATAGACAGGAAAGCACATACCATGACCTTTGATTTACAAGTCGTAGTGCACTGGCTGGAGCAAGAAATAGTCCAATGGGTCCACTAACGTGGATTGATCCCAAGCCAACCACGCATCAATTGAGTGCTTTACCACTGGACTACATCTCGGCCCCACAATTAAGAGACAACTGAAGATATATGCTGAAGAATGTAAGGTGTGCATGCATGACTAGATCTGAAAATGTATGGAGCAGTATTTTTGGTATGCTCTGCTTTAAATGCATGCCCGAGGTAAGTCTCACCTGCAAATTTCATCTAAATAAAATTCCATTTCATACCCAAGGCCCTCATCTTTCTTCTTTTCAGCTATTTTGTGTTCGTCAGATATATTGTTAGTGCTTTACTAAATGGCGGTTAACATTTTTCAATTCAGAAATTTTGTTACTTTGAAATCTGCTCGGTATGGTAAATCGGTATTGACATGATACCGATACCAAATGGCATATACAGCATACCACCCAGCTCTACTCAAAACAAATATTAGTGATAAATAAATCTGTGCCTATCAATCAACGTCCATTTTACTTACCAACTGGCTGGTGAAAGCAGTGAACTGAGAGAAAAGACCGTCTCCTCGTGCACACAGAGTGGAACGGGTTGGGTCGAATGCCTTTGCTGAAACCGTCATTCCGACACCTTGCTATGGACATCTCATCTCCACGACACACGACCGTGCTGAACCAGAAGGTCAGATCTGCCGTTGTCGTGGTCGGTGTTGACTGTGGTAGTTTGTTCAATCCGTCAGAGAAGCCCATGGTTCGACAGGCAACTTTAGGAATAGTTTTAGATTTGAACAAATCACACACGTAGCCTTTTTGTCCATCGTAGTCCATTTCTAAGATACCCTGGTCTTTATCAGTCCCGTGAACCAGCTGGAACTGAATGCCTGAAGAAAAAAAACACCCAAGCATTATGAGAGTACTGCTAAAGCAATACATACTTCATCAGTGTTCTAGCTAGCAGTAAATAGGAGGGCGGTGCGCCCTGCCCGTATTTCTTGCCGCCCTGCCCCGATTGTTGCCGCCCCCTTTTTTAAAGTTTTTTTTAATCATGAATCATAAATCATGGAAGACATACTTCATCTGTAACTCTCTTTGATGAAACTATACACAAATGTCAGCTTAATATCTTGACGCATTATGAAAAAAGAAAGAAAGAAAGAAAAAAAGGTTTTGAAATATATTCAACAAAATAAATTAAGGGCCAGTAGATATTTTGGAATTTTTTATTGTAATATGATACAAACTATCTATTTTTGTTGATTAAAAAGCATACAAAGTTGGAGCTTTTATTCTCTGTTAAGACCGCTTGTCTTATGGCAAACTGACATTGAAAAAAGTAAAAAAAATGGTGATTGACAATGATTTTAAACAGAACAACTCTTTAAACAATAAAACTTTTCTGTTCAGGAAATGACTGTCAGTAGCATGTGTGACCTCCACATGCTTGAATGGCATGTAGGTCTGTAGACCCATCCAAACGGATGCCTCCCCTAACCATAATGGAGCCTCCTCCAAAATGATCATGTTCCACAAAACAACAATCTGAACCTTTCATTTCTCTGTCGCCAAACATGTCATCTGCCATCATGCCATCAGCACACAAATGTTCTACAGGAAGGAGGGTGTACAGCAGGTCACTGAGCATGTAGATGAGACATATGCAGCCCGTTTCTAAACGTTTGTGTACAAATCGCATTCCTGAATTATCTATTGAGTTAAAAAAAATAATTGACGACCAGTTTGTGGTCATCTTTTGACAGTTCCAGTGTTTTGGAACTTATCCCATAATCTATCAATTACACTGACTAACACCAAACTGATTCCCAACCTGACGTTGGGATGAACCAGCTTCCAATAAACCAACGGCTCTAGCAGCATCTTCGGTTTAAGGTGACGGTGTTGTGGAATTCTTCCAATTTTAACAGCAAAAAGTAGCAAGCAAAAGGATGTGGGTCATATGGGATTACCGTAAAATTAAATTAATGACAGCGAAATTTCCAACATGTGTTGGGTTATTCATGAAATAACTACCCCGTACATGATTTTGGTGCGCACCATGAGTTGCAATTTACTCACGCACCATGTAGAAATCATATCCGGTCAATACTTGTTGAAATAATACAATATGAACAAAACTCCGTCCAAAATATATACCGGCTTTTAATTTATTTTGTAGAGTATATATGCAAATAACCGATTTATGCTATAAACCAATATGCAATAAAGTGGATTTGACTCGCAAAACTTGTAGCAGCAGGTCTTAAATTTAGGCAACTAAGGCCATTTGGCCCAGACCAATGGATAAGACAGGGTAATAAAGGTAAATTCAACAAATGCTATATCTTTCACGGGATGGGAGTGGGCACCCCAAACTATACTAGCAGCAGCCACCGAGAAAAAAAGTTTGTTTGTTTTCTTTAATGACATCACTAGAGCACATTGATCATTGGCTATTAGATGTCAAACATATGGTCATTTTGACACAGTCATATAGAGGAAACCCACTACATTTTTCCATTAGTAGCAAGGAATTGTTTATATGCACCATCCCACAGACAGGATAGCACACACCATGGCCTTTGATAAACCAGTCATGGTGCACTGCAGGGCTCGAAATTCACTGGAAAATATGGTGGCCCCAAAAATAATAATGAATGTTGGCAAATTATAATAAGTGAACCACGAACCATGAGCAACATTTTCCGGTTGAATAAATATATGCATATAAATATTAATATAGCTCATATGTTATAGCTCTAAAGAAGATCGACCAAATAATATTATTTGTCCAACTAACATTAAAAACAAATTAATATTTAAGTTGCCCAAATGGCCATTTCGAGCCCTGGTGAGAAATAGCCCAATAGGCCCACCAACGGTGATCGATCCCAAACTGACAGCACATCAAGCGAGCACTTTACCACTGAGAAAGCAAAGTGTGTACCTGAATTATTGTAGCAGATTACGCCAGCCCTGGCCTGGCTGTATGAACACTGGCCGATGGTGGGGTCGTTTCTGTGCTCACACTGGTCCAGAGATGTTTCTGCACCCTGGCAGCTCACGTTCCACATCATCATCACTGGCGTACTGGACTTGTCATCATCCAAACTATATAGAACAAATTTTTCCAACCCGGGCGCTCGGTAGGCAATCCCTCCTGAAAATCCCAGCTGTCGGCAGGCGACAGTGGCATCAACATCGTCAAACAACGGCATACAGACGGCTCCCCAGATACCTTGGTGTTTGACTTCAATCATCCCAGAGTAGGGTGTGCTGTTTGGCGAATCAGCAATTCGGAGCTGGAATCCTGCAATGTGGATAAGGGTAATACGATGAAACTTGTCTAAACTGAACCCTGAACAAACTGGAATCCTCTCAAAACTGGCCAAGGGTCACAGTTCCAAATTTTCCAAATTCTAAAACATTACCCTCTAAACATCGGATCCTGTCTAAATCAGATAAATATTAGGCTTAGACACGTTTCACTGTGGATTCTGTATTGAGTGTTAATTTTACTTGACAGTGAATTCCAGAAAGAATGACATGGCATGGGGAAGAGATCTTGTTTTGTGAGCAGGTGAACATGGTCTAAATTGAACTATGGTACTAAAGCTGAGATAAGGAAAATGTGGACAGGATACAATTTGTTTAGGGCAAAGACCTTGATTGACGTTCGGTGAAGGCACATGAATTATTATTGTAAGGGTGAGAGGGTATGTGTGGGAAATAATTAAAAATGATACCAAATTGTTTTAATTCAAAGTGGAATGTTGCTATATTTTCAGGTGTTTATAACTACAAATACAGTGAAACCCGTCTAAACCAGACCCTGAATAAACTGTATCTTGTGAAAACGGACCAAGATTCATGGTCTCAAATGTTTTTAAATTCTACATGAGCCTCTGAACACAGAATCCTGTCTAAATTGGATACATGTTTGGTCCCCGCCGTGATCCACTTTAAAGAGTTTTCACTGTATATTTTTTAATTTCGGACCTATAAATCACGTAACATCACAGGTTTTGTCAACTGATCAACCCATCTTATAGATTCCGTATACAATAATGACAGTCATCTATTACATTACACAACTGATGTGTAAATGTTTGTCTAAATGTAATTGAAGATAAAAACTTTATGCTTCAACAACAAAAACAAAAATCAGTTTTGTTGGGGAATGAAAATGATGTATATGTTTACGTTTCCAGTACCCAGTTCCTGATATTCAAACTGGCTGAATACATATATGTGTATGTGTGTATAAAGTGTACTGCTTACTTACCATTATCAACAACTGATTCATTTTGACATGTGACTGAGATGTACATTCCACTAACACACTGACCACTGAGAACCAGTCTACAGGCAGTAATGGTTTCCTCTGATCCTGTACACTGCACGGACATGACGCCTACAATACAAGAACAGATTTAAAAACACAATCAAAAACATTTGGTAATTCTGACATTTAATCTTAGCGAGGAAACCTGCTAGATTTTTTCATTAGTAGCAAGGGATATTTTATATGCACCATCCCACAGACAGGATAGTACATACCACAGCCTTTAATACACCAGTCGTGGTGCACTGGCTGGAATATGAAATAGCCCGTATCCACTGACAGGGATCGATCCTAAACCTACCCACTCATCAGCTGGGTGCTTTATATCTAAGCTGCATCTGTGTCTGTACCTGTACATTAACAGTCTTGCTGATCATCCTAAGGTTTGGAAAAGCTGCAACTTTGTGTACAAATGAAGAGTTCATATTCATACAGCTATATACCGGTAACCATTTTTGTCGTTATGAGACAAATATGGGGAGGGGGGTGATGGTGCAAATATCAGACGAAGCACAGATTTCACACCCTGTGCAATGGACTTTTGCATGGAGCCTTTATTATCGTATTGTTGAGTTGAACGATTAAACATCAGCATACCTTCACTGCATAGGCGCAGGACATTAATTATCCCAGTGGTAACGCCACCGTTTTGTTTCGTTCTATAGCCCCACAACATGACTCATTGGCAGTATGGTTCCCCCCCCCCCCCCAAT
>JAECMU010104419.1:8243-21341 GCA_016106625.1 Dracogyra subfuscus
TAACATAGCTCGCTGTATTAATGAATACTGTTTTCAATTTCCTAATAGTTAAGACTTTTTTCTTCACTGGGTTACAGTGCATAAAAATAGCATTTTCCTAATTTAAGCCATGGGCTTAATTACGGATAAAAACTCTTTTAAAAAAAAATCCCGGTACAATTTAATACCATAACACAACAAATCTTGTCCAATGAAGGTTGTCTCGTACTCTCATTAACTTCTGATTTGGTTAGACTACAAAGTCTGTATCAAGTCTAGGCCTGTCTAAGTTAGAATTATTCACATTATAGGCATTGTGTACCGTGTGTTGGCTATATTTGCACTGCCGCCAGTGGCTGCCCAGTCTGGATTTAAAAATATTCAGTGACTGCGTACTAACCACTTCGGCAGGTAGACCTATTTATTTGTGGTAAAATTCACTTTTTACAAAAATGTATGTAAGCAGTGCCTCAAAATTGCAATCGGTTAACAATGATTACGTTTGTGCCTGTTGTTACTTTCTGTAGGCTACGGTCTGTAGTTTGTCTTTCAGGTGGTTGCTAGTCACTTCGTACCCTGGTCATTTCGTACCATTGCAATAAGTCATTCGTACCATAACTGAAAGTCATATCGTACCATGGCATAACAATAACTGATAGTGTCTTTTACCAAATGACATTTAATTACAATTTTTTTTTGTTAATTTAAAGGAAACATGACACGTGACCTATATTTGGCACCAACCATGTACAATTAATTATAAATTGAATCACCTAAAAAAAAAAGTAATTACTTAAAAGATCTCCGTAAAGAAACAGATACGAGCTCTTAGCGGAAATTGCCGATCTTTAATGAGCAGGGCAATCACAGGTCCGTGACGTCAGAGCCGAGTAGCTTGATCTGACTGACGCCTTACACTTCAAAGCATTAGTCCGTACCACTCATAAAGAATCTAAGCCTTGCACGGTTTACCAAAACAATGAGTGTTCGTTCACAACACGTTTTGCCGTATCAATTTGCGCCGTTAGTAAATGAAGAAAGATACACATTTACTTACCACGGTGATACTAAGGAAAAAACGGATAGCGAGTCGGAGGGTGGGGAAAACGATGGTGCCAGATCAGACCGACCGGTCGACCAATTTATAGCCCGGAGCCCGAAAGTAACCCGGAGACAAAATCAAAACCCGGTAGCTAATGCCGAGGTGTATACTGTTCATATTTAGCATAAAGATACACCTCGGTAACATATATTTAAATATGTAATACATATAACACATATACATGTAGGACAAACATTTTTTAAAGAAAATATCGCATTTTTCATGTTCGCACAATGTAAACAAACTCTCTAATTTGCAAGGCGCTTCGCTTTCATTAACCTGACTTGTAAAACAACATAAATGACTTGATAGTATAATAAACTATTTAACTAAATATATTTCAACAGAACGAAATGGGGTTATAGTTTTTTTCTCTTCTTAAAAAAACCCCCACCAACAACAACAAAACATCATATTATTACACCTATTCAGGCTATGGTTTGGGTATGTTAGAGTGAAAACGACCACTCACGATACCCAAGTGATAATTGGTCAGTTTTGAAATTTTAGATGGAGAAGTTTATTTAATCAAGGGTTTTACAGAATTATATCCAGTAATGAAGCAGGGCGGTTGATAGTGTCTATTAACATTGTACTATAGTCGCGACAGGTTACGCCACAATACCCTGTGATCTTAAAACACTGGGAAGTATTTTTGTACGTATGTCTAGATACCTTGCAATATACACCTGCCAACCACGGAAAGAACGGACCAATTAAAGCTGCTATGTCTGGTTTCAATCGTATACAATCAAGTTCTAAGTTCAAATACAAGCATAACTGCACTTTTAATTCACTCGCGAGTTGTCGTCATTAACGCATATCGTCAAATGCTTACCAGCCAGTTCGAACAATGCTCGCCATTTTGTAATACCAAACGCATGTTAGCTGCAAGTTTCAGCAGACACGCATGGCGACGTTCTAAACACCGGACTCATACGCCTTTTTATAATGTGCGTTGTGGTGTGGTCTATACAAAACTAACTGGACATCCTATATTACCGTAGTACAGAAGGATTTTTAAAGTGATAATTCAGATACTATAAAAGTTCTTAATAAAACGGTTAACTTGTATTAATACGGATATTAGTAACAATAAGACTGTGAAAATTAGTCGTGATTGTTATTTTGTTTTTGTGTTGTTTTTATATAAAGATACTCTTAAAATCTTTAAAACCCTAAAATTCTTAAGTTGTAGTGAATAATAAAAATTAGCATAACAGTGTTTAAACAGGTAACACTCAAAAGGCGTACGAGTCCGATGTTTAAAACGTCGACATGAGTGTCTGCTAAAATTGACTGCTCGGTTTTTGTAATGCAACAATAGCCGATCCGTACTATTTTTAGACCATTGTTGGCCCGACAAAAGTGTCCCACTTTCAAAATACCGGGTTTATTTTTAACTTGGAAACGCCAGCATAGCGAATCCAGCGCTAAGTGTGGCGTGTTATATACACCAAAAGTGACTGGATTAACTGTTCTAAATGCTTAAATAATAAAAAATATTCCAGACATAGCAGCTTTAACTAAAACAACACTCCGATTCTCAAGTCAGCCCGTGGACAAAACATATAATTATTTCGACACCGACAGTAGCGGTTTATTTTGTATTGAATTTCGTGTTACTTTAGGCTTCGGGCGGTGAGGAACGTTTTTGTGACGTACTCCGCCCGAAGATTTAAAAACATTATTTAAAATTATTTTAGTTTTCTGCACGTTTTTAAAAAACATATTTAAATACATCGTACTGAGATGTATCCTCATGCCAAATCCCAAGTTTGTATATGCAATATTTAATTACATATTGACGTTTCCATCTTCGGACGGTGAATACAGATTGTTTTATGTAGGGCTACAGCCCTCACATGAAAAATATTTGTGGTTTTTTTTTTTTTCTTTCTTCAAAATAAAAAAAAAAAAAATTAATAAAAAATTCCTAAATTTTTTTAACATATATAAATACATCATGCTTAGGTATATCTTTGTGCCAAATATGTACAATGTACACCTCGGCATTCGCAACCGAGTACTGTTGTCTCGAGTTATAAATAGTCTGACACCAAAGTACTATGCGGTGTTTGTGTCCAATCTTTTCTTTTGCGATCAAATACACACGTCTTTCGTCGGATACAATCCTTTAATAAAACGTAAAAAGACGACCCCGATCGTTTAAAGTGTTTATTTTTACACACAAAGGCCGCGCAGTACCGCATTGTTGGACTGAAAAGATCGTAAGCCCCTTACTGCATATATAAACAGTTAACAACAATGGAAGCGTACTCGGCTCTGACGTCACTTCCGGTTTTTTCCCGAAAGCTCACGAAGAAATATGCATAAATTGTACCATGACTTGGTACTTTTCTCTTTGATGTCAACTATGGTGTAACTGTGATACCAGTTTAGAACGTCACTACTGTGAGGGGCGTGGCCTAAAAAGCGTGCGAATAACTGAAGTTACCCGCACAGCTCCAGTTATACCATGGCTAAAAAAAAACCCTGCACTGTTTGGAAAGCACAGGAAACTACAAAGCAGGAACAAATAAATAAGAAAAACAAAGTAAATTGTGTCAAATAGGTGGGTTTTTTATTTTTGAAAAATAAAATTAAAAATATAAAAAAAACACAATTTTTTTGTTTAAATCACCCTCAATACCGGCAGATCTGCAGATTTCTTTCATAAAATTATCTAACTTGTTCAAAACAACAAGCTGTGTACCATAGCGAATGCTGCTATCATTGTCTTTCTTCTTCAAAGCTTTACGATAGAAGTATCCGTCGTTCCCAAGTGCGGCAAGATAAACCTCAAAGTGGGTAGCAATGCATCTAGATCCTGTAATGAAATTAATTACTTTTAATGTTTATTTATAAGGGGTTGTTCAATAATTATGCATTGCTCAAAATAACAATACCAACGGGTAGGCCTAATCTACAAAATTTATAATGATAATAAAAGTAGGTCTGTTTTTGAATCCGAATGACGTCATTATTAGAATTACGTCAGTTTGCCGGATATACATAGGCTACTGTGACAGTAACCAGCCGAACGCTGGGAACTGAACATAAAATTGCTATTGATTTTTGGGGGTTTCGTGATTACAAACGCATCTGATTGTGCTTTAATGTTTTTTGTTTGTTTGTTGTTGTTTTTTGTTTTTTTTAAAGGACAATATAAATCAATAATTTCTTACCTCCACTAGAATGATGTGTGATGTCCTTGTTTGGTACACTTCTGTGTTTTAGACCACCCTTGTTTGTCTTTGAACTTCTGCCATGAACCGAATAAACTTTTTCCCATCTTTGTGGAAACCGACCTCGAACTGTGAACAATCTAAGCTTCTGTGCTCGTCCCTGCCCCGAAGTCCAAACAGTCTCCCGAATTCATTTTTGAACCAAATCATTTCACCGCTAGCGCACAACTGACGCAATCAACTGAAGTAAAGGCGCGAAAGTGAAACACGTCATACTGAGGGTGTGGCCTAATGACAGCTATCACAGTGTCAGTCATGGTACAAAACAGTTATATCATTGGTTTCGATTCGTTAACTGTATTTAGACAGGCGGGCACTCGACTTCGTCTCGTGCCACCGTCTAAATACAGTTAACTCGTCAAAACCATGATATAACTATTACTCATGCTCTGATACTGATCGGTGTAATTTCTTCGTTTTAAGATAACTACACGTATTTTATTGTTATAAACTTATTTGTATATTATTTTTCTTTTAAAATGAGCTATAATATGGTTTCGTGTCATGTTTCCTTTAAAGGATATTTTATCAGAAAATTATAAAAGTTATCCACACTTTGTACAAACATTAGCAATTGGATACTTTGGCATTCAATAGGGTAGTTATTGTTTTAATGGTTGTTATTGTTTATTTCCTAACCATGTAAGATGCAAATAAGTACTATTCAGATATTTCAATTGTTAACTAAAATATGTGTTCATATTTATTTATTATTATTAGCATATTTATTAATTGTGAATATAAAAAACGCACTTTGGTCAATTGGATTATTGCCGACTTCTTACAGTAAAAACACTATTTCCCTTCATAGACATATTTTTTTATCCAAGTTTGCAAGTAATCTGTCTCTAAGTTGTTCTCTGTTGTTTGATGAAAATTGTATTCAAACCTACACGGATTATCTTGGACCTGAAATGTATTCCCTTTTCCTGCTTTAAGGGCTTGTATGATATGATATAATTGGTGGCATACCACCGGTGGGCCACTAGAGACCCGCCGGACAAAATTCTGTGGAGCCACCGATGGCTGCCACTGGTGGGCCACCAGTAAAGCCACCGGCGGCCCACCAGTATATAGCAAATCTGAAAATCATCGACATATCACGAGCAATCCACACCAGGTGTTAAGCACTAGGTGATGCTGTTAATCTTCACAGACAATAGAGTTACAGACAGGATACTACATTGAGGTACACCCATCTCCTGTGGGTGAATGTCGGACAAAGTCGACGCCACCCGGACTTCAAAAGATCTATCTCGTAAAAATTGAGATATAAAAATAGGAATGAATGAACATTTAATGACACCCCAGCACGAAAAATACATCGGCTATTGGGTGTCAAACTACGGTAAAATGCAACAACAGTTTGATGATCAACATCAATATTAAAAGTCAAAACTTAAATAAAAACAGTGTAAAGGACTGTGTACAATTTTTGTTTTGGTTTGTTTAACGACACACTCAACACATTGTATTTACGGTTATATCGGCGTCGGACATATGGTTATCTCGAGAAAAACCCCCAGTGGTTAGCTGACGGGGATCGATCCTAGACCGATCCTAGACCGACCGCGCATCAGGCGGGCACTGTTCCATTGGACTATGCTGCCCGCTGACTGTGTAAAAATACAAATATCACAGATAAATAAAATAAAAATTTACAATAAAACTCAGTATCACGAATAAAAATAGGAAGCCCGTGCCATGGAGGTCGTTTAAAATCCCATACTTCCACGTGGTATCGTCAGCTTTCTCAAAATATAAAACAACAACACTGAAACCATGTGCTGATTATGGATGAAAGCCTCCCTACAAAACGTTTCAAATCTACCAAGATGATCAACCGTGCTACGTCTAAATATGAACCCACATTGCACGTTAGTAAGCAATTTGTGGGATTCAAGATACAAACAAGTCTACGATTGATCATTCGTTCCATGATTTTACAAATGCAACTTGTCAAAGCGATAGGGCGATAACTAGTGGGATTAGTTGAATTCTTACCAGGCTTGGGAATAGGAATGATAATAGCTTTCCTCCAATCAGAAAGAACATCTCCAGAAATGCAGATGTCATTAAAGGGACATTCCTGAGTTTGCTGCAATTATCGACTGAGATTTTTTAACGATTGCAATTAATTATCAAATATATTTTTACATAAAATATTAGTTGCTGTATATTAAAAGTGTTTCTGATCGTTCCAATATTTGTACTAAGTTACATTTCATTATATTTCCTAAAATATTTTTTTTTTCGTACGTAAGAAATTATTTGAAGACGAAATCCAATTTTTAAATAACTGATAATGAATTTCATCTGGGCTCGACAAAGAGCATCCTGCAATTCTTCCGTAGAGAAAAACCTTTGTATATTTCAGCATTTTCAGATGAAAAATTAATGGTCTGCTTTTCAACTTGATTTCCGGCAGATGTAAAAGCATCTGTACTGAAAGCAGAAGACGACTTATTAGAAACATTGTCTGCCATTGCATTGGCAATATCACGATGAGACGTGACATCTGTGGCATTAACAGACAAATGATTGACTGTATTACTGGATTTTTTACCTTTGATTTTTCGGATCCTATTCCAGACAGATTTTACTGATGTTTGTGAATTCACCTTTGAGACAAAAGTTCTCTGAGATGATTTCTTACTGTCTAATGTCTCTGCGAGCCTTAGCCCTAGCAATACGAAATGCATCCAGGTTGTCTGTTGTAGGTTCACGTTTGAACCACTCATGTAACCTGTTTCTCAAAGTCTTAAGAATAGTTTCATCTGCAATGTCCCTCAAGATAAAAGTGAACAAAGACAAGCGATCATCAGCATCAGTTATGGCAAATTGTTGCAGACGAGTGCTGCACAGATGCTGAAACTGAACCCATTTTGCCTTCACCAAACTTCCACCTTTGAACCCTTTCAAGCGATGGAGAGTGGTCACTATCACAAGGGTCTGAACAAACTTTCCAGGAGAAATCAGGAAAAAGTGAAGGACTACAAAGGGTTAAATCTAAAGAAGTGAAAGAACCACTTGCAGAATGAAAATATGTATAACTTTTATCATTAAATAAAAGTAATTTATTTTCGAGAATTAAGTCTTCCAATTTAGCTATAATAATTACATCCTCGCATACCCACAAAGGGTGGTGACTATTAAAATCTCCCACAATAAGAAAGGAGGAAGGTAGCTGGTTAATGAGATCTTGAAGATCTCGAGAATTAAAATTTAAATGGTTTCGAGGAGGTAAATAAACTGAGCACAGAGTTAATAGTTTTACGATCCTTGACTTTTAGAGCCACAGCTTGGTTAAGAGGCCAGGTGTTAGTACCGTCTACGTGTTCTGTCCCTTGAGGGGGTGGCGAAGGTTGTTGAGGCGGTTCCCTACGCGCCGTGGCAGTTGACTCCGCCTTTCTCTTTCCAGCAGCTAGTTGGGCCATGCTCCGGTCGTATTCCTCCTTTGTGATACGAACTAATATTGGGGCTGAAATGTTTTTTTTTTTATTGGGGCTGAAGAAATAGGACGAACAGGGGGCCTCTCTCTGACTCTTGACGCATAGCTGTGTCGACAGAAGATAGCGAAGTTGGCAGGATAGTGTCTGGCCTAATGGAACTAGGGCGTGCGGTTTTAAGAAAGCTTATGATACCATGTTAAAATATGGGATTTTTAAAGACTTGGGCACCTGCCAGTGGAGTATGAGTCAAAAACTGTCTATATGGATATCTGCCTGACAAGGGGTCACCATTTAGATCCTCAGCTGTTTCTGGATAAAAATCCGGTTCCAGTTGTTGAGAAGACCAAAATTCTGTGAGTTATTTTTAACAGGAGGCTATATTTCGTTCCTCATTTACTGTATGTGAAAAAGAAGGGCTTAAAGGCCCTCAATAACTCAAAAGTTATTGGCACGACCGAATGGGAAGCAGATCGAAAGGTTATACTCAAACTTTACAGATCTTTAGTTAGGTCTAAACTTGATTACGGGCGCATTGTGTATGGGTTAGCGCATAAGTTTTACTTCCAAAAACTAGATCCTATACACAAAGTGGGACTTAGGCTTAATCTTGGTGCTATCAAAACATCTCCTGTGGAGAGCTTGTACGTCCACACATGAAACTAGTTTAAGCGCTAACCGTACAAATCTTTCTCTGTAATATGCTATCAAGATTAAATCAATGCCAAATCCCAATGCACATAATGCGGTGTTATTTGATGCCAAGCCGAATGCCATTCGAACATCTGACTTCGCATTATGTAGTTTTTATCAGTTGCCGACATTGAATATCCGCTATTTTGGAAAAACCTTCATATTGCATTTTGGCACAGTGATGTATCAAACTACCGATAATTGTATTCGATCTTGTGCATCTAAGGAAATATCGCACAGATGCTATTTATAAACGTTTCACGGAAATCCTGTTTACACTAATGGATCACGAGATGGGAATTATGTGGCTTGTACTACAGTTTTTCCATCAGACAAAATAGTTTCCATGGGAATGCCCCATTCAGCATCAATCTTTACTGCTGAAATTTAGGTAATCAGTAAAGCCGTGGAACGGATTTAGAATGCATCCACATACATTATTGTTACCGATTCACTTTGGTGTCTCCAAGTTCTATAGCTGAGATGGTGATACGAATGTGTGTCTTTTTATCAACTGCCAATAAAGATGTTATATTGTATAACATTGTAGCATTATTTGTGAGTGCGAGTGTAATACATCTATTTGCTGATAATTGAAAGGAGATGCTTAAACGTCGAAGTTATGATTGTTATAAATACAATAAACTCAACAGCCTCAAATTGAAGAAATGCGGTGCGGTACGGTCTCGTTATGTACACGTTCGTTTCCATTTGTTGTGTTATTACAGTTTAAGTCGGTATCTTATTACAATTAAAGGCAGCTCTCGTTATTACAAATCAAGGCAATGCTTTGCTACAATTAAAGTCTGCTAGTTTATTACAAGTCAGGGCTTTTTTAATATTACAGTTCAGGGCAGTTCTTGTTGCAGTTCAAGGCAGGTATTACAATTAAAGTAATTTATTACAATTCAGAGCACTACAGGCCTTCTTGTACCAATAGCGCAACTCTGTTGAAACATGGATACAGCAAGAATCAGTCTGTTAGCTAAAACCCTCATCAAATGGTATGTGACAAGTAACTGTAGCATTTACAATTATAAATTGTTTTATTTGATATACTTAGTCGTTCATTATTCTTATAATTAGCTTTATTATTGCTGGGTCACCAAATTGTTAAATATATGTATACATTGTATGTAAGCACGGTAATAAAGGATTTTGTATTGTATTGTTAATCCCAACATCGAGACTAGAATACTAGTACTAATTTCCTAATACATGTCCTTTTCCAATAGCACGTCATAATACAAGAATCCTTGCTACGTTAACGGTACAGACGCGGAGCATTTTCCGACATTGTCCGAAACGTGCGATAATTAAAAACCACTGGTTCCAAATCATCCGTTATCGGATACGTTTTACGAACAATAAACGGATCGTTAACGAATATAT
This sequence comes from Dracogyra subfuscus, assembly GCA_016106625.1. NCBI lineage: Eukaryota > Metazoa > Mollusca > Gastropoda > Neomphalida > Peltospiridae > Dracogyra > Dracogyra subfuscus. The sequence goes on from JAECMU010104419.1 coordinate 18,107, forward strand.
ATGTTATTGGTTTAAATATAATATCTGTCTCAACGTTTAAAATGTTTGGCACGCACGTCTTTGCTTTCTCGAGAGATGACAACGTTCCATAACTTAAACATCATGGGAACGTATACATGGAAGAAAACATACGAGTGGTGTTTGGTGTTGTTTAACTCTTCCAACAATCGTGAGTTACTAAACACGTAAGCTCTGTTATACGGCCTGTGCGTGATGTTCAGTTTGTGTATCAGCAAACCGGTGATGTAATAATCATCCACCCAGAAGAACGGAGTGGTCAACGATGTCCTGTACAATCTGTCTGTGACGTCAGAGCTCATCAAATACGCAGAACCGGAACAATAAGGCGGATACACGTTCGGCGAAAATTCTTCTTTGGACACGTACCATTTAGAACTGTTGTTGCGTATCACTTTATTGTGTTTCCAAACAAGGCATTGGATTAATTTAGTTCTTGCATGTCGTAATTCAGCAGTTGACTGCATGTATTTCACAAGCGCATATACATTAACAAATATATCATCGTCTGTTTTTAAAACATACACAGCTTGTCTGCAGAACGTGGACACCCACTTCAATCCAGCGATCGCCTTGTAGGTCAAGTTACGATAACTGTCGACGAAATCCTCCTGGACTATGTCGCCATGGAGATCAGACTCCTCTCTCACTGACGTCATCACTCCTGTGTTTGCGACTTGTCCCAGGATAAAAACTACCTCAACCCTTTTGTTCAGATAATACTTCCTTCTGCCCCATGTCTGTCTAATTGCGTCTCGTTTCTTCAAATTACGCGGTGCACTGTGAACGTATGTTATAATGAAGATATCCTTTTTGCTGCAGAAAGTCTTGGGATTCAAAAGATAGCGAAACGGATGAGGATTTACAACTGGATGTCCTATGTATAGATCTGTTTTTGTCGTCCCGTGTCGATCGCCTGTGACAAAAAGTGAACGAAACTGCATAAGGAAGATGGTAGATGCGATAACCAACGTGATGATAAAAAGGTATTTATAAACAGTCATTGCATTCATACTGGATGTGTTAAGGGGGTTGTTTCTTTAACCACACTTGTAGAGACAGTGCAAGAAGAAATAGTAATCTGAAAAATAAAAATAAAAAAATACAGTGATTATTTCTTTGATGGTAGAATAGCTTAAGTGTCCTCTAGCTGTATTCTGTTAATATCTGACAATAAGGGACGGAACTGCTTTATTTAACGATGCACTCAACACATTTTATTTATGGTTATGTGGCGTCGGACAAATGGTTAAGGAACACAGATAATGAGAGAGGAAACCCGCTGTCGCCACTTCAATGGCTATTCCTTTGGATTAGATGCAAGAGATTTTTATTTGCAGCATCCCATCTCTCTGAATTATCCAGGGGACAATATTTCGAAATCTGAGGTAACCGGAAGTCGGTTCACGTCGTTTCTACCAAGGTAACCAATTGTTCGGTTACATGAATTATATTTGCGTAACTTTTTACGTTGAAATTATATTTTAAATACATAATGTTTAGCTCAAACATAAAGTTAAAATAAAATACAAAAGAAAGCGTTTTACAAAAGTTTCTTTAATGCTTGTAAATCGAAAGAAGTGACTTGTAGATGTTGTTGTTGTTTTTTGCTTGCATACGATCGTTGTGTTGTAGACTTATTATGGTTAATATTATTATTATTATTATTCACCACTTGCCATCGGGATTGGAAAAATTAATCTTTAGTTGCCCGAATAAAACAACCAACAACACTGTCCTCGGGCATCGGGCCACCGTATTCTAGAACCTCTGTGCAGCTTGCTGAAATTAACACTATTAGCCCAGTACTGAAATAAAATAGATACATTTGAAAGAAAAATGTCCATTCCCTAGATTCTCTGAAGAATAATGCAAAACTCTCAGTCACTCACTGGTGCAGGATTAGACTAATGTGTATATACATATAAATAACAAATAAAGGCTATTGATAATATATAAAATTTAGCATGCAGCAGATTAAAAAACACCCACCAAAAACCCAAACAACAAATGTCCAGTTCCTCTGAACTATAAAGCAGGCTACTTATTGGTGCGTGATTAAATTAATAAAAATAAATCTTATAATAACATAAAAAGAAAGACCACAATTTGACACTGATATTTTGCGGTGGTTATGCTACTTTCACTTTATGGATGGTACTTATATACTACAGTGACGTTCCAAATGTTTTTTTATTTAAAGCTCATTATGCGATATAAGTATTGTTCAGCTTTTGCGACATTTGTGGATTTTTGTTACGTTAAAACCGTTTTTAACTTTTGTAAAATTATAGACAGAAGGCGAAACAAAAGCAGACGTAAGACAATAAAATAAAGACAGAAGGACGAAATAAAAGCAGACGGAAACCAATATAATATAATACAGATAGACAGAAGGACGAAAGAAAAGCAGACGGAAGACAATATCGTCGTATCAGTTCAAAAAGGTTGTAACTGATTTTTTCAAGTTTTGCAGGAAACGCAAAAGTAAAATTTCAACAATTGCAGTACCCCAATGAAAAGATGTACATTTCTGTCACTGTGTATAAATAGAGGTATGCTATAGATATTTTATGTGCTGTATCCTTTTTTACAAAATATATTGCGTTATACTGTAAAAACGACCAAATCTGCTGTTACAGTTTTGTAGCACAGACTTAAAACACAAACCCCCAAGATAAGGAACAGACACAACCTTTTGTGGTTTTGATTTCTAAAGCATATTCTAATGAAATACAACAAACAAATACACTATTTCATAGTTTTGACAATTTAATTCATCTTAATGGTTACAGTTATGTTATTGTTCTTTGTTTTCAAAGTTCATAATAAAAAGTTGCTCTTTTGTTCCAATGCTAGGGTTCTATAGAATGATGAAAATTGGTCTCCATTTTAAACATGTTTTTCAATAAACAGCATACATAAAAAGAACATTTCTTAGTCACCACAACATTCCATACATCCATGTCACTTTTCAGACATTGAAGCCAGTTTAAAGCTGCTATGTCTGGATATCATATTATAACATCATGTAGAAATATGAAATACAAGCTCAAATGCACTTTAAAAAACCTCGTGCGTGTTCGCTATGAACGGATATCGTCAAAAGTATACGCTCGATTTGTAGTCATTGCCGCCATAGCTCGGCAAAGTCCAAACTACAACCTGTTGTCAGTTTCAGTTAGCACGTGCGGTTGTCGATTTCAAATTGTAGGGT
>JAECMU010104446.1:5426-15997 GCA_016106625.1 Dracogyra subfuscus
AAAAAAAAAAAAAACAAGACTAAGTCTTATCGTTACTAATATCCGTATAAATACAACGTAACGGTTTTATTAAGCACCTTTATAATATTGCAAGCATCTCTTTATAAATCCTTCTGCACTACGGTAATATAGGATGTCCAACTAGTTTCGTATAAATTGCACTACAACACATATTATAACAGGTGTATGAGTCCGCTGAAACTGGCTCCTAGCGTAATTCGCTGCTAGGAAGTTACTGTCATATTACAAAATGGCGAGCATTGTTCTAACTGGCTAGTAAGCATTTGACGATGTTCGTTAATGACGACAACCCGCGACATAATTGAACGTGCAGTTGTGCGTGTATTTGAACTTAAAACTTGACTTTATACAACTGAAACCAGACAATGCAGCTTTAAGTTATCCACGCTTCGTCATAGCGGATGACCTAAAGCGCGAACAACAAATTCGCATTGATGTAGACTGTTGGCCAATTTCATTAATTGAAACAACACAAAACGCATTGATGCATCAAATAAACTGTATGATTGATGGTAAATGTGTCATAAAACCCGTTCAGGGAATGTCCTGATACTAGTAAAAACTTCGGACAAATACAAATACAAATACATGTTTTATTTAACGACACACTCAACACATTTTATTTACGGTTTTATGGCGTCAAACATATGGTTAAGAACCACACAGATATTGAGAGAGGAAACCCGCTGTCGCCACTTCATGGGCTACTTTTTCCGATTAGCAGCAAGGGATCTTTTATATGCACCATCCCACATACATGATAGCACATACCACGGCCTTTGATATACCAGTCGTGGTGCACTGGCTGTGACGAGAAATACCCTAATGGACCACCGATGGGGATCAATCCCAGACAGACCGCGCATCGAGCGAGCGTTGTACCACTGGGCTACGTCCCGCCCCCCACTTCGGTTCAGTAATTTAGAATAAGTTTAAGGGTGTGATGTAAGGTGAACTCGCCCTACTAGTGACATCTATTGACTGTGTCTACAAACTTCGATGTATCGGCGAATTAACGCTTGATGCTGAAACTCTTGCACATTCATTGTTCAACGTGTTAGTACCCGTGGCAGGTGCCACATATGGGACAGGATATGCTCACATTTCGCGTACACCTGATATCATCACTGATTTGAGTCATTCATGATTGCATGCTGCCACAGCTGTACACAGTCCATTAGTATACTATGGTGAGGTTACTCTGTGAGCTACTTCTCGCTTCAGTCAATGCACCATGACTAGTATATAAAAAACGTGGTATGTGTTATCCTGTATTTGGGATGGTGCATATACAATATACCTTGCTGCTAATCGCAAAGAGCAGCCCATGAAGTGACGACAGCGGGAAGCCAGGGACCCCGGATAGAACGGGAGACGGTACCGGAATGCTAACCTAATGTTTATCAGCCATAATGGGACATACCTGAGTTTGCTGCTATGTAAGATGTTTTTGACTAATAAATATGTCTACGATTAAATACATATTAAATATAGTTTCTTGTTTAGAATATCAATGCGTTTCTGGTCGTCTTAATAGTTGTAATAATAATTTTTTAAATGTGTCGTACGTACAGAAAAACTATATTTTAGGAAATAAGATGAAATTTATTTAACCCAGTACACATATTAGAACGACCATAAACACGTTTAATATGCGTCCACTAATATTTTATGCATAACATATATTTGATATGCAATTGCAATCGTTAACAAGTATTTGTTATTCGATAACAACGTAAACAGTGCAGCACTCTCAGGAATGTTGCCACTATAACAACGAGGCCGGTAAGAGAAATAATTATGAACTTGTATTTAAGATATTCATGCTGCGTCCTCGTGGATGACCTAAATGTGTGGTAAACTCCGATCAGTGAACGTCTCGATGCTCGTAAACACTGGCACGTCCCGCCCCCACTTCAGTCCAGTAGTTTAGAATAGGTTTAAGAGCGTGATGTAAGGAGGACTCGCCCTATTAGTGAACAACGTTTTGACATGCATACATCCAATCATAAGATGTCTTTGATGCAACGGAAACTTTGTTAGATCAAAAACAAAGATAACTCTGTAAAAGGCAAAACAATTTCCAATTACGTTTTGTTTTAATAATTTGTTTGTTGAGTTGTATAATGAGGATGGGAACAAGCGAAACAAATAAATAAAACAAAATAGTTAATGTACGTTTCGTCTAACGACACCATTTTATCACATTAATTTACTACCTTATTTTGCAGGTGATACTCAGAGGACGCCACATCTGAAACATGTAGACGTCGTCACTATTTTCACCAAACCAAACATTGCAACTTTACCGAGTCATTTGGTGATTTCGGCATTGTTGGTAACAGAAACTATTCTGATGGAGAATTCATAATGTATGGTGGTAATCAGTCGTTCCTGGACGGCGGACCAGGTTTTGATTTGCATGGCTATGGCCACTGGTCTATTGTTCTGGTTATAGCCATAATAGGTACTGTTGCAAACATCCTTCAGTTCATAATGATGAGCGACTCCAAGTTATGTCCCCTCTCTTACAGTGTGTACCTGAAATTCCTCGCTGTGTCTGACAGTCTCGTCCTAAGTGACGCTTTAGCTCAACATACTGAGTACTATTTTAAATTGACGAAGGTTCCTGATATCAACAACGTGCTCTGTAAAATTGTCTTCAGCTACGAGGTCTTCACAAGGTTGCTGTCGCCATGGTTGGTGGTAGGTCTTACGCTCGACAGATTCGTGTGCGTCTGTTTTCCGTTGGCACGGGGAATATTGTGTACAAAGAAGAAAGCCGTTGTCGTCTGTTCTTGTCTGATTGGTGAAACATCCTGCTAAGTTTACCCAGTTTGGGTTTCATGGACATGGAAAATTACAGATGTAGACCGTCCGGTCTGTTCCTCCACTATTCCAGGTTTCTTCGTCTGGTGATGTCATCACTGCTACCCTGTGTTACTATTCTGCTCCTGAACATCGGCATAATCTCTCGCATCAAACGCAGCAACGAGTTTCGGAACACCTTCACGAGACAAACGACAGAGTCTGTGAAAGATAATACAACACGCCCCCTGGTGTTAATCTCGGTACTGGCCTTCGTGACTTTGCTGCCCGTCTCGGCTTCAGAGTCGATCTCTCAGCTGCTCTACCTTCTTGAAGCAGACAAAAAGGCTGTTGTCCTAGTCTTCGGATTGTGGCCAGCCTTCCACACAATCTATTTGCTAAATTTCGGACAGAACTTTTTCATCTTGATGGCAAGTTCACACAATTATCGACATATTATGAAAAGAAAACTTGTATGCTTTTCTGAGAAGGTTGGACGAACACGCCATAATGCACCACCATTACACGTTATTGGATCCCCAGAAACTACGGATGTTGTTTCAATGTCAATAGTTACTTCTAATACCGCATGTTCAGAAGTATCAGGTCCTTAGTCATAGCAATTGGTATTGTTGTTAGGGAACAATCTAATAATTAAATATATATATATATATGTATGTATGTATGTATGTATGTGTGTGTGTGTGTGTGTGTGTGTGTGTGTGTGTGTGTGTGTGTGTGTGTGTGTGTGTGTGTAAACGTTAATAATAATAAATAAAAAAAATCCTGTTACATTACATTTGAAGTGATACTTTGGCAGTACATTTTCCTGAGTACATTTTGTTCCAGATTATCTGGTGACCAAGAGGATAAGGTCTTCAACTCTCAATAATACGAACGCTCTGCCTTTCGACAGTTGTAAGGACATTTGAACGGTTATGATCGTTCTCTGACGTTCGAAAGATAGATGGACATTTGGACGGTTATGGTCGTTATCTGACGTTCGAAAGCTAGACATACATTTGAACGGTTATGATCGTTCTGTGACGTTCGCAAGCTAGACATACATTTGGACGGTTATGATCGTTCTCTGACGTTCGAGAGATAGACAGACATTTGGATGGTTATGATCGTTCTCTGACGTTCGAAAGCTAGACATACATTTGGACGGTTATGATCTTTCTCTGACGTTCGAGAGATAGACATACATTTGGACGGTTATGATCGTTCTCTGACGTTCGAGAGATAGACATACATTTGTACGATTATGATCGTTCTCTGACATTCAAGACATAGACATACATTTGTACGGTTATGATCGTTCTCTGACATTCAAGACATAGACATACATTTGGACAGTTATGATCATTATCTGATGTTCGAAAGCTAGACGGACATTTGGACGGTTATGATCGTTCTCTGACATTCGAGAGCTAGACAGACATTTGGACGGTTATGATCGTTCTCTGACGTTCGAGAGATAGACATACATTTGGATGGTTGATCTTTCTCTGACGTTCGAGAGATAGACATACATTTGGACGGTTATGATCGTTCTCTGACGTTCGAGAGATAGACATACATTTGTACGGTTATGATCGTTCTCTGACATTCAAGACATAGAGATACATTTGTACGGTTATGATCGTTCTCTGACATTCAAGACATAGACATACATTTGGACAGTTATGATCATTATCTGATGTTCGAAAGCTAGACGGACATTTGGACGGTTATGATCGTTCTCTGACATTCGAGAGCTAGACAGACATTTGGACGGTTTTGATGCACTTGTGGTGCACTTGTTGGAACGAGACAAAATTCCCAGTGTCAAATTAATACATATCTGACGAGCTACATTTTCTTGGCACTTTAACACTTTGTCATCATTGTTCGAATTATTTTGTTTTATTGTTGAAGTGAGTATAATTATTAGCAGTAGTAGGCGTATTAAAAATATTGTGCAGTTTATGTGTGTCTTTAATATTTCTGGAGTTTTATATAATTAAGTAATAGTTTATTTTAGTTACATATATTAAAATGTTTTGTGTAACTAATACACCTATTTAAAGTAGACGACAATATGATTTGTGTTACAACATGTAAAACGTGTGTGTGTATTACTGTTTCATAAAGAACTATGTCAATATGTATGGGATGTTGTGTGGGAGATTTGCCTTTCAAACCCACTCATTAATTTACAACAACTGGATACATCTGTGGCATCGCGTGAGACGTTTTACAACTGCATATTTAATTAATTATCTCTATCGATCTCCGACAGGTGGACTCATTGCTCTGTTTATTGTTTCCTCAACTGCACCACGACTGGCATTAAAAGGCCGTGGTATATGCAATCCTGTTAGTGGGCTGATGCATACAGAAGACACCGTCCTACTAATGAAAACAAATTGTAGCAGCATTCGCCTGATTAATACGAGTCAGAAGAGCTCTAGGTCTACCAAAGCTCATGGTAAGCGTTGTTCTGTCTGTGGGATGGCGCATATTAAGATCCCTTGCTACTAAGGCGAAAGGTTAGAGGGTTCCCTCTTTAAGACTATATGTCAAATTACGAAATGTTTGAAATCCAGTTAATTGATGAGTAATTCAATTTATTATCGATATGGTTCAACATAACCAAGTTAATAATAACCATACAAAATATATAGCACACGTGTAATAACAAGACCAATGACGTAATTGTGGGAAGCGACGTCATAGCATTGTTCTCAAATCCTAACTCAGACTGTGCATTTTAAATATGATGTCATTTCGTCATCGTTCTACTTGTGACTGAAACATTTGGTAAAGAAAACAACACTAATAATATGGATAAAAAATACATTATTACATACATGTTGGAGTCGTACTGATGCTACGAAAGCTGTGTCAGGTTTTGTGTATTACCATCACTCTCGCTCGTGCAATACAACAATTCTGACACTCGTTCCATAAATTCAGTACAACACACAAGCTCGAACCCAGTACCTACTGGTAGTACTAAACCAAAAATCGTCTGCCTGGGTCAAAGTTCGAGGTGCACCGAACCTTTGATAGAGAAGCAAACACCACAAATCCTGTGATTGGTTATAAATGTGTGTGTGTTGGTTTTCATCTGGGTAAAAAAAAAACACAACAAATAATGCAATTTTATTTCATCTAGTACCAATGTGTCAAGTAGCCTTGTGCTTGAAACATACATGGGTTACCTGTAAAAAAAAGTGCTCGAATTCTGTGCGGAAGTGTGAGGGGTGGTAGTATTTATATCCGTGGCGTTTATGTTGATTGATACACTGCAGGTAGGAGTTTTAGCCACACATATTACTATTGTCGTCTATGGGATTTGATTTGGTGGTATACACCCTATAGCACATATTCAGTGCATAATATAAATATATTGTGTTTTTGCCATTTTATTTAAAGTTACATTGTCTGGATTCCATATTATAACATCATGTACAAATATGAAATACAAGCTCAAATGCACTTTTAAAAAAACTCGTGTATGTTCGCTATGAATGGATATCGTCAAAATTGTCAGTGCCGCCATAGCTTGGCAAAGAACAAACGACAGCATGTTGTCAATTTCAGTTAACGCGTGCGTTTGCCGATTTCAAATTGTAGGGTTCGTCTCAAAAAATTAAAAGTGAAATCTTCCGTTTTACTAAGAACGTTCGGTTGAGGATACGGTACTAAAGTCTTTCATTAAATCTGGTTTGATCTTGACAACATATTATCGACAATCGTTCCTTCCTATTTCAGAATTAATATTTTATCAAGTGTTAGTAGAACTTTCAAAGTTTAGTTTGTATACTAGTAACACATTAATCATGTATATATATATATATTTTTTTTTAAATATACTAAGTAGACAATGGCTGTTTTAATTTTTTTAATTTTACGTGCTAAAATCGACAAATTCAAATAAATATTATTTAGTTTGGAAAGGGTAAAGTTAAGAGGCAGGGGTGTTTAACGACATCAAAGTTAGAACATATTGATTTAATAATCATCCGACGCCATACAACCGTAAATAATATGTGTTGAGTGCGTCATCAAATAAAACATATCCTGTCCTTCTTTCCATCTGCTGTTGGATGTCTAACATTTGGTAATTTTCACATATAACCTTAGAGAGGAGCCGGGTGCATGTGCAGGGGGAAGGTATTGGAGGTCAAAACTTGCCCAAGCTTGAAACAATTTACATGTATTTTCTGGGGGAGCATGGCCTCGTATAAACTTCACTCACCGCATTCTATAACCCAACCCCGCTGAAATCCCTACACACGCGCCTTGGAAACCCAATGCATTGTTTTGTTGTTGTTGTTTTGTGTTTCTTTTAGCAAGGAATCGTTTATGGAAATTATCACGACCTTGCTTAAACGTCCCTTGGACTCTGCACACTGCAGAGATATGCACGTGACCACGGATACGGTTTTGTCGTTCAGGTTATATGTACCATCCCACAGACAGAATATCACATACCATGATCTTGTATATACCCTCCGATGGAGATCGATCCTAGATTGACCGCGCATTTAAAAATCCTTCACCTTTTTAGGTCTAAGTAATGAATAAAAATAGCATAATATTATAGTCTTGAAAAATGTTACGTAAATAGAACACAGTATCCTCTTCCTCTACCCCAAGAGCGTTACATAATTAGTAACACCCCCTTACATGTAACGCGTATGCCAAATGCCAACAGCTGGCCACTATCAAAGTTTCACGGCAAATCCCCCACCTACCGACCCATGGAACGACGTACCATACCACTATGGATATAACTATGTTTTGTAGATATGAGACGACCCCTCAATTAAGACGGTTACATTTGTTAAAAAATTGCGAAATCTCACGTGATCTCTTGTTGGAAATTTCACACTTGTGATAAGCCAATGAAAACCGAGATCGCTAGGAGCCCGACAAAAGTGTCCCACTTTCAAAACAATGGCTATGTTGTTTACCTGGATAAGCCAGCGTAGTGAAAACAATAATTAGTGCGGTACTATATACGCACCAAACGTAATGGGATTTTCTGTTCTATATGCTTAAATAATAAAAATAGTCCAGACAATGCCGCTTAATGTAATTATACTGGTTGATTAATTAGCCATCACTCGACCATGCAAGTTCACAATGACCTTGACCGTGACAATAATCTCTCTATATGGCTCTGAATGGAGTTTGAATCAAAGTTAGCACTGAGGAAAAGTTGTTTTGGGCCTTAAATTCATACTCTAAAGATTTCATTAATATCTTTGTACATGATATTTGACTTGCCATATACAAGTGTTCTTAAATATGGTATTATATATATATAGGCAACCTGAACTAAGATATTAATAGCAATATATTTTTATATTAAAAATAGCATGTGTCAATAGTGGGTTAATGTCTTTAGTTTTCATTAACCTAGTTAATGTTTCATGTATGAAATTCTAAAACCTCAAATTTGTAAAGAACTTGATTTTTATTGCCATTTTGAGATATTTATAGGGTGCTAAATATATGTTCGGCAAATGTGTAGTTTTATGCAAAATGTAAAGTAAATTTGAAGAAAAACGTTACCAAAAACATAATTAAATCTGTTGTCACTAGGCTGCCTTATTTTCTTATTTATACATAACACTGAGGTTGTTAAACATACATTTAGATCTCCAGATCAATTTGTATTCTTAATAATCACTTAGTTAGCACTCGTGAAGTGCATTTTGAGTTTATACTAGATTCAGAACCAATTTTGTTCATATTTGAATATCTGCCTTGGATTAAGTTGATACTTTATTTTATTGTTAAAGCTGTATTACCTAATGCTACTAGCTTAATAAAATGCTGGATTACAGATTGTAGGAATACATCCAACATACAAATTGTATTTATCTGGATTAGAAAATAGTGCAAGAAAATAAATGTTAGGATAAGTTTGTCATTTAAAAAATAGCTTTTTTCAGTAATTAATCAAAAATAAGTGTGTGAAAGATGCATGATAATTCCATATATCACAACTATTAAAACCTCCAACTACTGTAAGCTATAAATCAAATATAGTCAGGAATATTGGTGGTTGGCAATGGTGTTTATGATTCATTATGAAAATCAGCATGGCCGATGAATTTGAAATTCCCACACCTGGTAACTTGAAGACGCCCACACCTAGCATACAGGATTTCCTCCCAACACTAATGCTCAGGACATTAAGTCATTACTTCATACAGGTTCAGTCATGTTGGTGTTTCCTTCCTCAGAAAGAGCATTATTTTAATACTGATTTTCCTTTGATGTGCCTGTTAAAGTCTTCATAATCTAGGGGTCAATTAAGTGCATGTGTTTTAATGGAATTATTTAAAGGGTAGAGGAACTCCGACTATCTTTGTTGTCTCTACATATATACCTGAGTACACACACACAAAGCTGAAAGTAAATATCTTCAAGAGTTTTATTTTAAAACATTTTGTTGTTTAATAGTTTGCATTTGTACAACAGTGTGTGCAATATATACATGTCTTTTGAGGTGTACATTATATTAGGTTGCACTGTAGAAACAGCAGTTTCAGTGAGGATGTCAGCGTATGTCAGAATACACCAAATCCTGGTTGCCATAAAGACACATAGCTGGACACTTTTTTGAAAAATATATCTTATCAGTATAGGTAGTACTAAACCAAATATCTTCTGGCTGGGTCAAAGTTCGAGGTGCACCCAACGTTTGATAGAGAAGCAAACACCACAAGTCCTGTGATTGGTTATAAATGTGAGTCTGTTGGTTTAAAAAAAATAATAGTTTCATCTGGGTAAAAACAAAATATGCAATTGTATTTCATCTAGTACCAATGCGTCAAGTAGCCTTGTGCTTGAAACATGTATGGGTTACCTGTAAACAAAGTGCTCGAATTTTGTGCGGACCTAGGGTAGTCATAGACGCTACCCGTTATCTCAGTACCGAGCAGCTTAACCCACAGTTGCCTCTGGTTCACTTGAAGTGTGAGGGGTGGTAGTATTTATATCCGTGGCGTTTATGTTGATTGATACGCTGCAGTTAGGAGTTTTAGCCACATATGTTACTATTGTCGTCTATGAGAGAGAGAGAGGTTATTACCAACGTGTGTTTCGGTATCGTCAATATCATATATTAGGAATACAAATTGTATCATGTGAGCCTCTAGCGTAGGTGATTCTCTTTGAAATATCATGTTTTGTTGAGACAATGCAAAAGCTTGTTTCGAGCCAATTCTATCTTCATAATTTCCATGTCATAAACCCATTTGATATTCACCATAATGTTAACAATGTTTTGTTGTCAACGGGCCATTATTTTATAACCAATATACCTCAGCGTAATGAATTTATGAGATTTAGTTGAAGTACGTGACGTCATATCACTTGTGAAGCGACTTCAGAACTTTGATATACTAAATATCGATTTAAAATCTGCTTTTAGAAGTCTTACATGGCAAACACAATTTGCGACTCGGCAATTATCGATTAACGTAGCCTCGGTTGATATTGTTCATATTAAGATATACTCGTGACAAATCCTGTGTCTATGTATCACGTCTAGACAACCTTTCTGTCATTACACAATAATTATACCCAGCTATGTATTATTGCTATTATTATATTCCATAATTAATTATTAACATAAAGTTATTAGTTAATATTACACAACAGCTGTCTGTACACAACCGCAACATATCAACGTTTGGTTAAGAACCACACATATATTGAGAGAAAGAAAACAT
>JAECMU010104516.1:0-13377 GCA_016106625.1 Dracogyra subfuscus
TTATTTCTATCACTTAGTTATAAATAACTGTCAAACACTTACCGTACTTTCTATTACAGAAAACGTCCTATCGTTATCCACATCAATTAAGAGTAGTGGATTTAGACAGACATTATTTCTATCACTTAGTTATAAATAACTGTCACACACTTACCGTACTTTCTATTACAGAAAACGTCCTATCGTTATCCACATCAATTAAGAGTAGTGGATTTAGACAGACATTATTTCTATCACTTAGTTATAAATAACTGTCACACACTTACCGTAATTTCTATTACAGAAAATGTCCCATCGTTATCCACATCAATTAAGAGTAGTGGATTTAGACAGATATTATTTCTATCAGTTAGTTATAAATAACTGTCACACACTTACCGTACTTTCTATTACAGAAAACGTGCCATTGTTATCCACATCAATTAAGAGTAGTGGATTTAGACAGATATTATTTCTATCACTTAGTTATAAATAACTGTCACACACTTACCGTACTTTCTATTACAGAAAACATCCCATCGTTATCCACATCAATTAAGAGTAGTGGATTTAGACAGATATTATTTCTATCACTTAGTTATAAATAACTGTCAAACACTTACCGTACTTTCTATTACAGAAAATGTCCCATCGTTATCCACCCCACTTAGGGTGTAGAAGAGAGAACCAAAGTCACCCTCATCGGCATCGGTGCCAGTGATTGTTGCGACGATGTGGCCGATGCTTGCATCCTCGGAAACGTGGTAGAGGCTGGGGTGAGGGGGGAATGTGGGGTTGTTGTCATTGATGTCAAGGAGGCGCACAAACACTGTTGCTGATGATGACATGGCCGGAATGCCGTTGTCCGTGGCGATGACGATGAAGGTTAGGTCAGTCTGAGCCTCGCGGTCAAGTTTCTTCTTTACACGGATGATGCCTGGTAAAAACAGGAATCATGGTTTAAATAGAGAATAATACACGAATGGCCGTAATGGTTTCAATTTGGCTTACAACTCTTTGTTTAAAAAATATCTAATTTTCAATTTAAGTAAGTTGTAAATTGGTATCCAACGGACACGAATGTAGTATTGAATTTCTTACATATCTTCAAAAATCAAGTTTAAAATAAATTGAAATGTATTTTTAAGCAAAAATGTAGTTAAAGCCATATATATGTATTTATATTTGAAGAGTTCAGGTGCAAAAACGTGATATAAACCATTTTCGTTCTAGTTTTTAGTTAAAGCCATTATTGTTGTCAGTAAAGGCTAATCGTAGGCCCACTGATTTGCCGCAAAATGTGATTGATCCTAATGAAATTGTATTGGGTAAATCCCGTTTTTTTCCCCCTTCAAAACGCGATATACATCAATTTAAAAAATACATTTACTGAAAATTAAAAATGGATATATTGTGTTTTGCACCTAAACTCTTCATATATATATATCACAGAGTAATCAATTTCAACTGTGCTTTTTTTCTCATTGGATGCTATGGCAATGGCGAGCTGGTCATCACCTAGGAACAGCCAGTTGTGTTACTTGAAATTGTTATCATACAAATATATATTAACAGTATGTGTTACCAAAAATAACAAATGTTCTCACCAACTGGTTGTGTAAAAAACCTGTGTTATTTGTCTAACAAAAAACAAGATGACAAAAATGTTTACAAGTTAAAGGAAAGTGATGGAAAAAACATACCTGCCACCTGAACAATTCATACCAATTTTCCAAGAAACAAACTGGCCAATAACATATCTAAACCTGATAGCATAACCCTTGCTATTTTAAGGTTTTGTTTAGTTTTCCCAAGTAGGATCATGGTTTCTATACCTGTGTTAGGGTTAATTCTGAAGGCACTGGTTTCGGCACTCTCTATCTGGTAAGTAACAATTTGGTTTTTGTCTGGGTCGGACGTCTCAACTCGCAAGGCCTCAGAGTCGAGGTCCTGCCCCTCGGAAATGTTGGCACGGTAGATGTTGCTCGGCTTGAAGATGGGGGCGTTGTCATTGAAGTCTTCTAGTGTCACTGTCAGGGTAGCTGGTTATAATAAAACAAAATAAATTAGAACAATATTCAGTATCATTCAGGTACCATTAAGAAGGAAAAAACAGAAAGAAACAAATGCTTTATTTAAAGACGCACTAAACACATTTTATTTAAAGTTATATGGCATCAGACATATGGTTAAGGACCATATCATGGGCTGTTCTTTCTAATTAGCAGCAAGGGATATTTTATTTGCACTTCCCACAGGCAAGATAGCACAAACCATGGCCTTTTGTGAACCAGTTATGGATCACTGGTTGGTTTAAGTTGTTTACACCTACCCATTGAGCCTTGCGGAGCACTCACTCAGGGTTTGGAGTCGGTATCTGGATTAAAAATCCCATGCCTCGACAGGGATATGAACCCAGTACCTACCAGCTTGTAGACCGATGGCCTAACCATGACGCCACTGAGTGAAAACGAGGGTAATACATGAATCCTGGCACGATTTTCGAAAAATAAGTACGATTCACACACAAGTATAATAATTTCTTTATTATACACATTATCCAAAATATTATTTTCATGAATAGCAAGCTTGGACCATACGTTAAAACATTTCAAAATTCAAACATAATTAAAGAAGATGAAACAACATTATTTTCTGAAATGATGTCATTTTGATAAACATTTACACTTGGGAAGCCATATTAAGTCATGATGTTGATTCAAAAACCACGTCATTCGTTATGCATGTGAAATCATTATGACACACGTGTGTCATACCAGTTATACATGTATTTCCCTGAATATCTTGAACTGTGTGGATATATTGGTAGAAGATGACTGATTACCTGTAGCAGTTTGTTTAACAGCCTCTTTGTCAGGGTACCAAGCATTGACATCTTGGACGGTGATCTTTAAAATAAACCTCTCGGCTCTCTCTCTGTCGAGGGTGGACGCAACAAAGATGGAACCATTGGAAGGAATAATGCCAAAATAATCCTAAAACAGATATCAATTATACACTAGTGATCATGATGATAATGATAAAGATGATGATAATGATAATGATGATGATAATGATAATGAAGATGATGATAATGCTGATGATGATGATAATGATGCTGATAAAGATCATGATAATGAAGATGATGATGATAATGATGATGATAATGAAGATGATGATGATGGTGATGATGGTAGATGATGATGGTGATGATGATAATGATAATGATAAAGATAATGATAATGAAGATGATGATGGTGGTGATGATGGTAGATGATGATGATAATGATGATGATAATGAAGATGGTGATGATGATGGTGATGATGATGATAATGATAATGATAAAGATAATGATAATGAAGATGATGATGGTGGTGGTGATAGATGATGATAGATGATGATAATAATAATGAAGATGATGGTGATAGATGATGATAATAATGATAGATGATGATGATGATGATTGATGATGATTATGATGATAATAATGATGATAAATGATGATGGTGGTGATAGATGGTGGTGGTAGTGATAGATGATGATGATGGTGATAGATGGTGGTAGTGATAGATGATGATGGTGGTGATAGATGGTGATGATAATGATAAAGATGTTTATAATGATAATGAAGATGATGATGGTGGTGATAGATGGTGATGATAATGATAAAGATGTTTATAATGATAATGAAGATGATGATGGTGGTGATAGATGGTGATGATAATGATAAAGATGTTTATAATGATAATGAAGTTGATGATGGTGGTGATAGATGGTGATGATAATGATAAAGATGTTTATAATGATAATGAAGATGATGATGATGGTGATAGATGGTGATAATGATAATAATGATAAAAATTAATGGGACTTTCCTGGAAATTGTCAAAATCAAGAATGACACCCCATACATGTTTTGGCAACTGTAAATTCTTGTTTGAGTTCTCCTACTTTGTTTATATATATCCAGAAAAAAAAGACAAACTTCAAAAGCTCGGTTGTGCACCATTTTAACTGCCTAACTCTGTTCCCAAATATAGTTACATACCTGCTTGAAGTTCAGGTAATAGTACTAATACTGAACTCACCTTTAAATTATTCTGTCGAATATCCACCTCATCATTGTGGTCATCATAGGCTTTGACCAGGTCCACACTGTACTCTAGATCAGCATTCAAATCGGGGTCCTCGGCAAGCAGGGAGGAAACCAAGGAATACACTTCCGCATTCTCCTGTATTGTGGTGGACATTCTCTGCATTCTAAACACCGGAACTTCATCGTTGACGTCACTGAGCTGCACCACGACAACAGCATGGCCCGTACGTGGCGGTGTCCCTTTGTCGATGGCCGAGATGTTCATTGTGTAGACGTTCTTGCTTTCCCGGTCAAGTCGGGCACCGGTTTCCACATAAATGTCTCCCGTGGCAAAGTCCATCCGGAACTTGTCAAGCGCACCACTTTCTATTCGGTATATGAAATCGTTGTTCGGACTCGTTCCGTCCAAGTCGAACGCTTTAACGTTAAGAATGGAACTTCCTGAAATAACAATAATTAAATATGTGATTAGCATTCAACAGACTAATATTAAAATTATCTATCAGAAGGTATCTCTGTACTTTTGTATACTTATATATATATATTCTTTTTAACTTCGACAACAAAGAACTGAAATGTATGTTTTTGTCCTAGTAAACAGTGGGCAGCATGGCCCAGTGGTACAGTGCCCACCTGATGCACGGTCGGTTTAGGATCAATCCCCGTCAGCTAACCACTGGGTTTTTTCTTGACATAACCATATTTCCGACGCCGATATAATCGTAATTATAATGTGTTGAGTGCATCGTTAAAAATAAATAAAAAAAATAAAAATATTGTCCTAGTACCGGTAAACAATTTTCCTTAATTTTTATGCCATCTTTTTTTCTGCTCAAAATTAAAATCAACAAAAGGAATCATATTATTTAGTAAGGGCAAGATGTACCCAGTGGTAAAGTGCAAGCCTGATGCACAGTCGACTAGGATTGATCCTCATAGGTGGGCCCGTCGGGCTATATCTCATCCCTTCCAGTTTACCACGCCTGGTATAACAAATGCTGTGGTATGTGTTGTTCTGTCTGTGGGATGGTGCATAGAAAAGATCCCTTGCTACTCCTGGGTGGAGGAACCAGTGAAAGCCGACACCTGTGCCCATGACAGGCATGTGCTACTACAGCTTGTTCTGAATGTGCATGTTAAAACCTATGACTTGATGTGACATAATGTAAATAATGTAGTGGGTTTCTTTTTTAAGACTACATGTATATGTCAAAATTAACAAATGTTTGACATCCAGTAGCTGATGATTACTAAATTAATGTGTTCTAGTGGTGTCTTTAACCAAAACAAGCTAACTTTTTTCATCTGTTAGTATTTATTATCTGTATTTCAAATACATTTTTAAAAAGTCAGTTTTGTTTAACGACACCTCTAGAGCACAAAGAGGTGGGTTATACTTATTGTATCTGTGAAAATGTCCTCAACTGAATTGGAGAGAAGAGTCATACCACTATATTTTACTCTGCCGCCCCTGCTCTGGTACCCTCCCTGCTTTCCTCCCCCTCCCCCTTTTGAACTCTAGTTTACCGTGTGCTCGTCATGCATAAAACATGTGCCGGTGGGGATACAGGCTTGGAACAGATATGTTTAAAAAAGAGAAGAAAAAACCCAGAAATAAATAGGTGTCACATTTATCAACCACCTTAAATAATTGTCATAATTCCCAGGTTATGAAGTGGTCAATGCAGATACCATACCATTGTGATGGTCCTTTCCATTACACATGGATTCATTTTAAGAACCACTTCCATACAAACCCTGTGATTGTTGGTTTGTTTAAAGTTTAGAAGAACTGCTGCTTTGATACATCCAAACACTAAACAATGTTCACCATACTTTCAGTTTGAAAACTATCTCCAAAAGAATATTCCATCCATTTAATTGAATTCAATATAATAAAATATTTACATTTTAAAATACATGTGTTCCACCTTCCCAGTAAAATATCTGAAAGGCTGTGAATCATGTTTTCATGTTATGTCGGGGTCATGTGACTTAGCTCTTGGAGTCCACAGGCGTTTTAGCAAGCAATGGGAAAACCCTGACGTTTTATTGCGAATATATTAAACATGGTTAAATGTTTTAAAATGTATTTTATTGATACTTCATATATATTGTATAAGGCATACATAGATACATGTACCAAACAATAGTGAATTATATTTTTGATAAACATTGACCTTTAACAAATGATTACATGTACATTATACCTTGTGTTGCATTTTCTGGTAACTTCTTGGAGTAGACACTTTGAATGAAGCTTGGTGTGTTGTCATTTATATCCTAAAAGTAACATAATAGTATTAAAATACCTTTGAATTAGGGGTGTATGGTAGATGGTTACATGTGTCTCTTAACAATGCCAGAACTGCCTACTTAACACTCCCCAAAGACTAAACCCACAGCTAAAGGGACTGGAATGTGGAGGTGGATGTGAAAGAAGTTAAAAGATGGGAGGAGTTGCCAGACAAGGAAGAAATGAGCTGGAATTCAAAGGAGAGAAAGGAAAGGGGGTCAGTAGGATAAAAAATAAAATAATTACCTTTGAATGATACTGTTTGTATTAAGCAATATATAACGTAAAAAATTGATATTTTATTGCAAAGTATTCATGAACAGTTTCTATGATGTTTGTAAATCGACTTTTAGAACCCATACCTAGAGGCATAGCATTGTCAACCTCGGTGTGTGTGTGTGTGTGTGCAGGGTGGGGTGGGGGTGGCGTGGTAGTGGGTTGCATATGAAACCAGCAGGCCCTTTTGTTTACATTGTCTATTGATCAATATACCCGGTACCTATATCAATAGCCTAATATTACACTACAAACAATTGTTTTAGTCTCAGACTGGATGAGTCTCCCATGGAATCTGGGAGAGTTGACAGGTCTGTGTTTATCTTAATGAGCTAATTTTACACAGACTCGAAACCTCACCTCCACAGTTACGCTGACAAACACTGATGTTGAGAGTGGAGGATCTCCCATGTCGAAAGCCTCGACCTCTAACACGACCTTGCCCCCGATCACAGGCTCAAGCTTCTCATAGTCCAGTGGTTCGGTCAGAGTGATGTGGCCAGTGATGTTGTTAATCGAGAAGTTGCTCTCCAGACCGATGGTCACTCGACTAATCCGGTAGTGGACTTCACTGTTCACAGTGTTTGCTTCGTCGTCATCTGTAGCCTGTAAAAGAAGTCAATTACATGTATAAGGCAAGTTAAGAGCTTTTACAGTTAAAATGTTTACTCCACGAAACCAGAAGAGACAATAATAATACACAAATTATAATTTATGTATTAATAAGTAAGTAAGTATTACTAATTAAGTAAGGTATGGAGGCAAGAAATTAAGTCAATTCCTATCCATCTGTCTGACCATCTATTCCTCCCTCCATCCCACCAACCCTCCCTCCTTTGATCCATCCATCCATCATTCCCTCCTCTCCATCCATCTAATGTTCCCTCCCTCCCTCCATCCTTCCATTGACCTCTAAACCCTCCATCTTCCATTCATAGTTCCCTCCCTCCATTTATCCCTTCCTCCCTGCATCCATCCATCATCAACTTACATAGGCATACCTAATTACATCAAAATCTTCAGCAAATTAAACAAAAACAAACCTCCATAACAAACACAAAAACATGCTCCTCCAGACATAAAAATCTTCAGCAAATTAAACAAAAACGAAAACGAAACACAAACACAACAAAAACACACACCTCCAGATTTCAAATTATTTTATAAACCGATAATCGTTTCATATAATGAATCCACACTAGATACCTCCAAATTGAGAGGTCGTATGAAATCACTGTCTCCTTCCCTGACAGTTGCCTCGTATTCTTTCCTGCGAAACTGTGGAGCATTGTCGTTGACGTCGAGGACAACAATCGTCACCTCAGTGGGAGTTCGCAGGCCGCCGCCATCCCGCGCCTCTGCCGTCAAGTAGTAATCATCTGTCTCTTCACGATCCAGTGCCGCAGCAACGTAAATGGTCCCGGTGGTATTGTCGATACGGAATCTGCCATAAAGAAAAGGAATGTTTGTTTAACAACAGTTCGCCATGTTTTAGATCAAATAATGAACCGGTCACTGCCATCTCACATCCCATATGTATTGCAGACACAGATGGATGTCCATGTCAAACAAAGAAAGAAAGAAATGTTTTATTTAACGATGCACCCAACACATTTTTTGTTACGGTTATATGGCATCAGACATATGGTTAAGGACCACACACATTTTGAGAGGAAACCCGCTGCCACCACTTCATTGGCTACTCTTATGTCGATTAGCAGCAAGGTATCTTTTATTTGCGCTTCCCACAGGCAGGATAGCACAAACCATGGCCTTTGTTGAACCAGTTATGGATCACTGGTCGGTGCAAGTGGTTTACACCTACCCACTGAGCCTTGCGGAGCACTCACTTAGGGTTTGGAGTCAGTATCTGGATTAAAAATCCCATGCCTCGACTGGGATCTGAACCCAGTACTTACCAGCCTGTAGACTGATGGCCTAACCACGACGCCACCGAGGCCGGTGTCCATGTCAAACAGGACCACAGTCAACAGAGCACGTCATGCAATTCTGCCTCTACAATGAAGCCAGAATAAAGCAATGACCAGAGCAACACTGGCTGTCAAGCTTTGGGGTTCCAAAGAAAACTTGACAGAGACAGCATTTTTTATCACCACAACTGGACTTCAAATCTAAAGCATGAACAACTATGAAGAATACAAAACATCACATAATGATTTTTAGGTTTTTTCTCACCTTTTTATCAAGTCAAACTTCTAAAACAGCTATGTTCTTTAAATCATCTACTATAGTTTATATATTGTAAATTCAGGAAAAAATGCGTACAATGTACATGTAGGTATAAATTTTGCATCGTTCGACTTTATCCGAACAGGATACATCCTATAACCTATAACATTACTCTATTATTATTTTTATCCTACACCTCGACTATTAAGAATGATGAAATCATAAAACTTTACTGCAGGGCTCTGTTCCATGAAGCAATGTTAGCACAAAGATCAACTTAAGTTTAGAACTACTTAATTAAAAAAAGAAGGTTTGTTTTGTTTAACAACACCACTAGAACACATTGATTAATTAATCATCAACTATTGGATGTCAAACATTTGGTAATTCTGACACGTAGTTATCAGAGGAAATTTGCTACATTTTTCGTAATGCAGCGAGAGATCTTTTATATGCATTTTTATACGCACATTAAGAAAGGTTGCCATATTTTACAGTGAGAATAGAATGGATAACTTCTAAAAACAATGAAATAAAGACTTCCTATACAAACCGTTTGTTTCCTCCTCGAATAGAATAAGACACCTCTCCAAACACTCCTGAATCTTTGTCGTTTGCCTATTGAGAAAAATATATATAATAATTAAATAATACATCATATATAAAGATTAGACATTTTGAAACCTACAAAATAATCCAGTTTGCATGATAATGGGTAAGAGGATTCAAAAGCAAGTTCTTGTTTTGACCCATCACTTCTCAGTCAAGATGTCTAATCCTGCTCTATATTCCACAAACTTGAAGAAAGGAAGGAAAACAGAATAGAAAAAAAATGAATGGAGAGGAAAAAATGAATGAATGAACAAATTAAGTAAACAAAATAATGAAAAGATTTACAAACAAATGAATTAATGATTTTTTTTTTTTTATTATTATTTTTTTTTAACGAGGCACTCAACATATTTTAAGTACGGTTATATCGGCGTTGGACATATGGTTATGTCGAGGAAAAAACCCAGTGGTGAATGAATGGATGAATGAATGAATGAATGAATGAATGAATGTTTAACAACACCCCAGCATGAAAAATACATTGGCTACTAGGTGTCAAACTACATGTATGGTAATGTCAAAACTTAAGCGAATCAATGGCTGAATTAATGGTTGAATCAATGGCTGCATTAATGGTTGAATCAATGGCTGAATCAATTCTCCCCCTTTTTTATACTTTTGACGATAATATTCAAAATTTCAAAATTGACCCTATTTGTTAGATTATCCCTGTCCCGAGTCAGATCCCCGATCCTATCGGAGGACATGGACACGTTAAACAAGTTACTAAGTAAGCTAAGCTGAATCAGTGCATACAAGTATGACTGTATGCTTGGGTTTTACCTCTAGAGTAATAATACTGGAGTTGATTGGCGCGTCCTCCCTCACAGTGAGATGGTACGAGTCGTTGGTGAAGACCGGCACGTTGTCGTTCATGTCTTCGATGTAAAGAGTCACGGTGGCCGTACTGGAACGTCGCTCCACTGTGTCGATTTCTCTCGCTACCACCTGGTAAACAGACACGACGTGAAATATAAACAGAACCAGTACACTACAGAGGTGGATCTAGGGGTAAGCATTTTGGGGCCTGCGCCCTCCCTAAATTTTGCCATAGTTATAATTTTATTATATATTATTATTTTTTTTTTTTTATGATCTCCCCTTCAAATCTCCAAAGTTCCCTTGGCATTCCACTTCATGTCAATCCCCCCCGCCCAAATGGCTTTTCTGGTTCCATCACTGCACTATAATACAATGTATATATAGTGCCTTGTCCAGCTGGACAGTTAGGGAGTGTTACCTTTAAATTAAAAATACATTTATTTGTATCTACTGTATACTATAATATTATTTTACTAATGCAAATGAAACTAGAGTTTTAATGACCTTAAATTTATTATAAAATCCACCAGCCATGGGATTGGTACATGTGATTTTAAAACTTTACTAGCCACGATTAAAAATTCACTAGCCCTACTTCTCTTTAAGTTGATAAAATGTTACTAAACAATAGTAATAATCAGATATTTCAACTGAACAGGGAGATAGAGCTTAAAAATACAAACATTGAGGTTGAGGTGGGGCAGGATATTCATATTTACAAAATAGACTTAACTGCAACATTTGAACAGAAATGGTCACTAGCTGTTAGACACGGCAATAGTAGTTATTTACTAGCCCAACACTGAATATCACAACTTTGTGATCTCGCAGCACAATGCTAAACGACTTGCAAAGAATAACTTTGTTATCTAAGAGAGCGTAACAGATGTTTGTGAATTAGGCCCCTGTCATAAAAAAAAAGAAGAAAGAAATGTTTTATTTAACAATACACTCAACACATTTTATTTACGGTTATATGGCATCAGACATATGGTTAAGGACCACACAGATATTGAGAGAGGAAACCCACTGTCGCCACTTCATGGGCTACTCTTTCCGATTAGCAGCAAGGGATCTTTTATATGCACCATCCCACAGACAGGATAGCACATACCACGGCCTTTGATATACCAGTCGTGATGCACTGGCTGTGGCGAGAAATAGCCCAATGGGCCCACCGATGGGGCTCGATCCCAGACCGACCGTGCATCGAACGAGCGCTGTACCACTGAGCTACGTCCCGCCCTGCCCCTTTCATAAATGCTTAAATAGTTTTCAAAACAATATTATATATATGTAGTACAGACAGCTGCTTAGTTTAATCCTCACAGACTAATTAAGATGGCTGTGTATGCTGAAGCTACATGTATTTCTTGCCTCAAAAATGATGAATTTTCTTTCTTCGTAGTCCAACTCTTGAGAACTGTTGACTCGTATGAGCACTGTGGACTCAGAGAATATTTCCTGTGGTAAGGTTGTGAACTCCAGGAAGGGACGACCACCCTGCTCAATGGACAGGGTGAAGTGGCTATTTGTGCCCTGTGAAAAAAAGAAATTACAACATTCAAACATTTTATATCGAATTCATCACAAAATACTGTCAGTATTTTCACTCTATTAACATAATAACATAGCAGTAATAAGAAGTGTTCTTTTAGAGTAAATAGTAACAGAATCTCTACAGTTTATATCAGATAGGTAAAACAGCTTCACCCATAAATGAGATTGATATGTGTATATTTGCATATTTTCTAAAATTATTTTACCTTCTCTGTATCTGTAATTATCATAATTCCCCCCATAAGAAGTGATTGGCATATTGCTTTAGATATTTTCTAAACTCATCTCACCTGATCTGCATCAGAAACTCTCATAACTCCTCCCATAAAAGTGATTGGCACATTGTTTTGCATATTTTCCAGAATGGTGGCATCGTAGCTGTTGTTGCTGAAGGTGGGTGTGTTATCATTGATGTCTCTCACAGTGATCGTCAGCAGCGTTGTAGCCGAGGTTGCACCGTTGTTCACCTGGCCAGCAGGGACAACTTCTGAAGCCTGCAAATCAAAATATAATAGCTAGTCCAGCACAATTTGTAGAAAAATATGAAACAAAACAATATAAACCAGGCCCGTATGCGGGGGGGGGGGAGGGGGGGGTGACAGGTGTCTATGCACCCTCCAAATTACTAAAGGTCTACTTTTCTCTATAAATAACGTTACATAATCATTGCTGTTTTTTTGAGGGGTTATTTTTATGTTGAGGTCCCATCACGAGCAATTTGCACCCACCCATTAAACATCCTGTGTATGGGCTTGTAAACACAGATTTCTTTCAAGAGAAGCAGGGTAGTGAAAAATGCTTCACACTGTGTCTAAAGTCAGAAACGTAATGCTCCCCATTTTTTCTGATTTACTTTTAAGGATGAGGGGTTCTAGTAATTATATCTATTGTGTACATGTTGAATGAAATGTTGGGTATAGCAGTTTTAGCAATACATGTCACTATTACCATCTCTGTCATTTGATTTAGTGGAATACACACTATACATGTACATGTAAGTCAATGTGATTTAATATTACTTAATTTAATACCCGCTCACAATTCTGTTTATGACACTATGATTCTGTTCTCAGATTATTTTCGTGCTTATATCCAATAAAGTTTCAAGCACACTGTCCTGGGCACACACCTCAGTTATCTGGGCACACACCTCAGGTATCTGGGCACACATGTCAGGTATCTGGGCACACACCTCAGCTATTTTGGCACACACCTCAGCTATCTTGGCACACACCTCAGCTATCTGGGCACACACCTCAGCTATCTCGGCACACACCTCAGCTATCTTGGCACACACCTCAGCTATCTTGGCACACACCTCAGCTATCTTGGCACACACCTCAGCTATATTAGCACACACCTCAGCTATCTTGGCACACACCTCAGCTGTCTGGGTACACCCCTCAGCTATCTGGGCACACAGCTCAGCTATCTTGGCACACACCTCAGCTAAATTGGCACACACCTCAGTTATCTGGGCACACACCTCAGGTATCTTGGCACACACCTCAGCTATCTTGGCATACATCTCAGCTATCTTGGCAC
>JAECMU010104543.1:0-12846 GCA_016106625.1 Dracogyra subfuscus
TCAGAGAGAAATGCCTACAGACTTTTTACCACTCACAGATTTGCGACGGCAATGAAATGCTGTAGCAAATCAAGTTTGCGATAGCTTTTGCGACGGCACTGCCGAATGCCGCCGCGAATTTCGAGGGCTGCAATATGTTAACATTATTAGCAATAAAAACTAATTTGCTTTACGTAATTAACTGGTTTCCATTTACCTACTTAGAATAGCAGTTCATTGAGTACCAGTGTAAAAAGCATGACTACAATATTTATTAGAAATTGTTTTTATCTGTTCAGCTTAGATGTGAATAAAAAAATAAAATTAGGTAGATTAAATTTTAGATGGTATATTGATGATGATGGTTAGATTTTAGTATGGGATTGGTAAATAAAATGGCGACATTTGTGTTGGGGATTGGTGATATTTTTTATTATGGTTTTTTTTTTTTTTTTTTTTTTCCCACTCGCCTTCAGGCAGATGGAAGAAACATTTACTTGCCCTACTATACTGTGAAAAACACTTGCTACAGGTGTCAGGCTACCATATTCTACAAGTCATGTAACACAGTTTCTCCATAAAAATAGCATTATTTTCCAAAACGGCTATATATTTTTATTTTTGTTTATAAGTTGTGATTCTGAGCAGTTAAATTATATTTTAATGAAAAAACCTAGGACTTGTAGGTGAAGATATAAAAAAAAAAAAGGTACACTTGTTATATTCAGCTCAGTCTGACCATGTCAAAAGAAGAATAAAAAAAAGAATAAAAAAAGATGGATTTTTTATTTTTTTTAACTTTAAAATGTATCACAAATAGTATCATGTGGATGCCGCATTCATGTAGCTATTGATTTGACAATTTTAATTTTTCTTTACATAGGTGTGAAGTACGGGTTGTTGGACAGCCCACTAAACGAGGAGTTGTTAAATATGTTGGTAAGTTAATTTTATTTCCAAGAAAAAAGTTCATTTAATTTTTTCAAGAACATGTGTTGAGGCTATGAGTTGAAGGGGTAGAGCTCTCACCTAAGGGATGATTAAATAAATAAAGTTTGTTTTGTTTAACGACACCACTAGAGCACATTGATCTATTAATCATCGGCTGTTGGATGTCAAACATTTGGTAATTCTGACTTGTAGTTATCAGAGGAAACCCACTACATTGTTTCATTAGTAGCAAGGGATCTTTATATACACCATCCCACACACAGGATAACATTTACCACGACCATTGATATTTCAGTTGTAGCGCACTGGTTAGAACAAGAGATGGCCCAAAGGGCTCATCTATGGAGATCGATCCCAGATTGATCGCGCATCAAGCAAGTGTTTTACCACTGGGGGAGGAAGAGTTGCAAAATCAATTGCCCTCCATGAATTAAGAATTGTTTTCTGTCCCATCCAATTCCAGATATCTGGTAAACGGTTCGTACAGGTTTGGAAAGTCTTTTGGGGGAAACATAGTCATTTCCAGTACCTGGAAAGTTTTGGAAAAATCAAAGGCAGTGCTCAAAATACTGCCATCTCAACATTTTCTGTCTTAGTCGACATTACTGCAGACCGGGAGTTAATTTTGCCTGCCGTCCTGTCAGACAACAATTAATTTGCATTTATACTTTATGATTGTGTTTGATCTGGAAGGTTTTAATTTGGTCTGGTAGAATTTGTTGCTTGACAAAGTGAATGTCAGCAGAAATTTAGCCAATTTTGACCACAAAAAAAATATAATAGGTACTATCAAAGGGAATAGCCCTGTATGAGAATGTTCTTACCTACTTGATTTTAGTTGACTATATTACACCCCTTGTCTACACTACACTTCTGGAGAGTAAATCTATTCAATGGCTAAACTGTGACTGCTGAGAACGGTAGCTGGTCAGGTTAATCATGGCTCTATTGATTGTATAACGTATTGTGATAGCCTGGTATTGATACAAGCGCTATGTACACGGGCCATAGAACGTCCGCCACAGGATATTACAGGAATAATAAAAGGTGTATCACAATCTATATTATCTAATGTACACAAACCCATACACACACACTCACAGGCCCATATAAATGATATCTGGAGTACGTTCACTCTCTATGGTGGAGGGGGGAGGGAGGCAAACCATACTTTTACCTTTATTTATTCTGAGTTTGACCAAAAAACATACAATTATCACATTTTAGTAGAATGATGGGACGTCTATAGCTTTCGACAGTTACATTCATATTCACAGGTATTAATAATTAATGATATAAATGATTCTACAGTTTTCTGCACATAATACTATTTGTTTGTGGTGGGTTTTTTTTATAAATTATATCTATGTTAATAATAATAGAACACAGTTACTGCAATGGAGAGTAAAAGTTTATTTTTATTTTCATTGTTTGCTGTAGGCCTACGCGTCCTTTCCTCTGCGGAAGAGACAGCCGTTAAAAGTGTAGGGCCTTATGTGGTTTCTGTAAATTAAAGAGCTTCAAAGGGAGATAATTTTGTATTGTGTAATACCCTTCTTGCACAGGACTGTATATGTGTAAAAGATCCATTACTGCTTTATTTGGTAGGAGTAGCCTGTGTGATGGCCGTGGGTTTCCTTTCATATTTTGTTTATCTGTTATTTTCTGTAGTGTGTGATATTTGTTTTCTGCTTCATCTTTAGGTTTAACAGACTTCAAGGCTGGACAGTGGATAGGTGTCCAGTACGATGAGCCTCATGGGAAGAATGATGGCAGGTGTGTATGAATGACTCTTTATGCACTGCGCTTCTTACATCTCTTCCAAAAAATAGGCGCACATTAAAAGTCTGATTATTAAAACTGTCTAATCAGGGTGTATACTGCCAAGTCAAATTCCATAGACGACAATAGTAACATATGTGGCTAAAACTCCTACCTGCAATGTATCAATCAATATAAATGTCACGGATATAAATACTACCACCCCTCACCCTTAAAGTGAATCACCAAAAAAGTGGGTGTCAAACTGCTCATTTCTGAGATGATGGGTATGACTACCCTTGTACTGCACAAAATTTGAGTGGTTTTTTGTTAAAGGTACCCCATACATGTTCCAAGCACAAGGCTACTTGACACAGTGGTACTAGCTGAAATAAAATTGCGTACATTTTTAGCACAGATGAAACTAATTGTTTTTACAACCAACACACTCGCATTTATAAAAAATCACAGGACTTGTGATGTTCACTTCTCTATCAAATGTATGGTGCACCTCAAACTTTGACCCAGGCGGAAGTTATTTGGTTTAGTACTACCATCAGGGCTAGCTCTGGTGAGCAGAAAATGTCGCCAAATTATCTATTAAACTTCAAAAATGGAAAAAAAACTACTTTAATTTCCAACAAAATATCAATAATTACATTATATTTGTTAAATTAAAATAATATTCACCAGTTCTTTTTAAATTAAGGCATCAAAAAGCACTTTGAGCTATTGGTTGAGTATTTATATGTTTTGCCATTATAAGACTCACATCAAATTGCTTCATAAGACTGAGTTATCGTGCTTACACAAGTGGAAGTTTGCAACTGCTGTTCATAACATGTCATATGATTTTAGTAAGTTATAATATAGTATAGAAGACAGAAAAAGAAAATAGTTTGATGAATATCTTCATTGCAGCAGCTCAGAATGGCATTGTATTTTGTATTATTGTAATGGCAGTCTGCTGTGGGGATTATTGGTCAACTAAATATCAAATTATGCACTGAGAAATGTTACCTGTATTTCAGTTTAAATGAGTAAATGTCTGCCCTTTTCTGGCATAGGCTTACTTTACATGCAGTTGTATTTCAGTTTGAATGAGTATGAAATGTTTTGTAATTGATTAGCCTTCATCACAGTGTTGTTAAGATGCATATAAATGTAATTCAATTTGAATGAGTATGAAATGTTTTGTAATTAGTAATGTTTGGTCTGGCTTCCGGGGACGAATTCATGGTGAACAACCCTGTGAATGTCGAAGAAAATTATTAGCATACTCTTGGTCTCTCTGCGAACCTGTCTCACCTTCTTCAGTTATGGAGATGTTGGGCTCTTTCACTGCGAAGACTGTTGTTTGGTCTCCGGGTCGTACCCGTAGAGCTCATTCTCGTCCTCAATGATGAGCCTCATCATGAAGTTTGGGTCATCCAGGGCACACTGTTGGAGATCTTGACAGACTTCGGCACGGAGATCCTTCTGATCGTGGGGTCAGAAGCCTGGGCAAGAACTTTGCAGCAATGTGGTGCAGATTCAAATCAGACGTTAGGATTGCCTGCACTTTTCCGTATGACACACATCAATGATGGCAGCAGTGTCGTTAATGCATCTCCGATGATCCTCATGCACAAGTCACCAAATTGTTTCCACATTTTGAAGGGTTGTGCTTGTGGAAGGTCGCCCAGACCTCTTGTCGTCATCCAGTGATGTTCTGCCACTCTTGAAGCATATGTGCCAGTCGAAACACCTCGCACAACTCATTACTTCATTGCCATAAACATGACGAATCATGTCAAAAGTCTCAGTTGCACATTTACCGAGTTTGACGCATAATTTGATGTTCGCTCTCTGCTCTAGTTTGCGGTCCATGATGAAATCACAAATGTGCTCATGCACAGGGTCACAGAAACTCCCGTAGCACAACACAAGATGTTCACAGAATGACACCACTCAGTAGACTGCCTAATGACAGTTACTGCTAACCCCCACAGCACACACATCCCCGTACTGCCATCTGTTGGCATGCTATGGAAGTAGTCTCAGAACGTTTTGATACCACCTCGTAGTTAACTTAACAGTATGTGTCTGTGATGTGTAAGTCAGTTTCAAGTGCTGTAAATAACTTTTAGTCGAGAAAGATGTTAAAATTTGCTTAAAACCTGGCTTTTGAGGATATGTAAGAAATAGAGTAATACATTTGTGTCTGTTAGATACCATTTATCTCATAACTTGTTGTTTAAAAACATATCAAACTCACGTTCACTCGTTAAATACACTCGTGAGATAAATGATAGTAACAGCCACTCATGTATTATTCTGTATTTAATTGACTGGCCTTCATGACAGTGTTATTAAGGTACGTCATATACTGAGCAAAATAAGAAACTTCCGCTAACTTTTCTTAACTTGATGAAAAGAAACCGGGGGAATAATTGTTATATATTTGTTTAAAGAGTGTTCCATGGTGGAAAAAAGCATGGCCACTGGGAGAAATTTTGACCAAGTGACCAAAACAAATTAATAACGGGTATGACCACGTCTTGTATTGACCACTGCAGTGCATCGCAGGCACATAGAATTGAGTAAAGTGTTGATGTCTGCCTGTGGAATATTGTTCCATTCCTGAATGAGCGCTTGACGAAGTTCGTTGACGTTAGCAGGTGTGTTGGGACAATACCTCAATTGTCTGTCTAGACTATGCTTGATAGGGTTGAGATCCAGGACTTTTAGCGGGCCAGTCATCAATGAAAGCTGTATGAGAGGTGACATTATCATGCTGAAAAATCGGGATGTTGGTGGTGTTATGGAACAGAGGAATGATGTGATGAGCGAGAATGTCATCGCGGTAACGTTAAGCATTTAAATTGCCATCATTGACGACTGGTGATGAACGATAACCATGGGCAGTGGCTGCCCAGACCATGACAGAACCCCCACCCCTGAAACGATCTCGTTCAAGAATATGACAGTCAGCATATAGCGTTCATTTCTCTTACGGTAGATGCGCACCCTGCCATCACCACGTTGTAAAGAAAAATCTGGATTCATCCAATAAAAGAATGGTATTCCAGCGTCGCCGTATCCAATGAGTGTGTACATATGCCCAATTAAAACGCTTTAGACGATGACGTTGCATTAAAACGCTTCCGACGTAAGGACGTTGTGCATGTAAACCGTTCTCCCGCAGATGATTATGAACAGTTTGCCCACTGATTCGGTTATTACGAAGCCCAGGTGTTTAAGCAGCAGTAGGAGTGGCAGTTTGGAATTGATTGTGCAAATGTGTGTTCATGATATAGCAGTCTTGACCACGTATTTGTAACACGTGGACGTCCACAGCGTGGCAAGTTGTTGGTGCTTCCTGTCATTCGAAATCTTACGCAAAGATTTCATATCGCTCGACTAGAACTCCCAACATGCCTTGCAACGTCTTCTGTCAACATGCCAGCATCAAGCACGTCAGTCGCCCATTAGCATAAATTATTGGGTATTCCTTGCATACTAAAAATGCTACAATGTAAAAAAACATTTAATTTTTTTACAAATGTTGAAGCGTTTTCATTCACTTGACAACAATGTCAGTAAGACAAGTAAAACAAATTGACCGAATACTACACAAGACATGTTGAACCATGCATGCACGTGCAAATTGAATTTCACGTTGTCGACGATTAACAGTGCAAAAATAATCAATAAAATTCATGAATCCTGATAATACAGCTCAAGGCAAATACTACTTATATAATTTCATTACACACTGAATTCTTAACACAAAAAATACTATATGTACAAATTGGAAGTTTCTTTTTTTTTTGTTCAGTATATAACTAATTTAATTTGAATGAGTATAAAATGCTTGGTAAATGACTGGCCTTTAAGAGGTAGGTAAAGTGTTTGCTTGATGTGTGGTTGGTCTGGGATCGATCCCCATTGGTGGGCCCTTGCTCCAGTCAGTGCACCACAACTGGTATATCAGTGTTGTTAATGTAACTGTATTTCAATTTGAATGAGTATATATCGTTAATTGACCGGTATTCATGAGGTACATGTAGTTCCGTTAATTTGGATGTAACTGTATTTCAATTTGAATGAGTATATATTGATAATTGACCTGTATTCATGAGGTACATGCAGTTGCGTTAATTTGGATGTAACTGTATTTCAATTTGAATGAGTATATATTGATAATTGACCTGTATTCATGAGGTACATGCAGTTGCGTTAATTTGGATGTAACTGTATTTCAATTTGAATGAGTATAATATTACCAGTAATCGACCAGTCTTCATGGTTTCGTGATTGGGCCTTCAGCCTGGTAGGTTCTGGCTTTGCATGCCAATACTAACAGCAATCCAGAGTGCTTCTTTTTATTGGTCACTGGGGAGTTGGTGTACGGTCATGACACTAATGACCAGCAGCTAGCCATTGGTCTGCTTCCTGGAAAAACAGCTACGGTGTATGCCCAGAACAGCCTGCTTGAAATTTTCCTTATATGTATTAAATCATACAAGTAAAATCAGCAAAACCCCTCTAAGCTGGACATCCATGGAGTAGAAAGTCTGGTTTTAAAGAGTATTTGCGGTCAGCATAGCCCAGTGGTACAGTGCCCGCCTGATGCGCGGTCGGTCTAGGATCGATCCCCGTCAGCTAACCACTGGGTTTTTTCTCTCGACATAACCATATGACCGACGCCGATATAACCGTAATTATAATGTGTTGAGTGCATCATTAAAAAAATAAATAATAATAATAATAATAATTAAAGGGTATTTATTTAGAGAGGTTTTCTGTACTGACTTTTGAAAAGGGACTATGAAAAATTTCTGTTTTTGTTTTAGGGAATTCCAGTTTAAAGAGGGTCCAGTTTTAAAGGGTGTCACTGTATTTAGTAATTGAGAACTGATATTATTCATGAAAGATGATCACTCACTTCATTTTACCTTAAACATATAGACGTCATTGTGCATCATGTTAAAGGAATTCAGACATGTTTTCAAAGTAATATATTCATAAGAAGATTTAATATGTAACACTATATAATGTAAAACAAGATGTTATATTCATCTGTGTATTGAAGTAATAACAAAAACACTTTTATTATTGATTGAATTTCTTTAAATTAAATTAATCCACTGCTGGTGTTTGACAGCACTATCATTAAAACAAATTACCTATATTCTTATTTCAGTGTTAATGGAAAGCGGTACTTTGAGTGCCCAGACAAATATGGTGCTTTTGTGAAACCTCAGTTTGTGGAGGTTGGTGACTTTCCTGAGGAAGACTTTGGACTGGGCGATGATGAGATGTAGACTGATGTGAGCTGGTGGACAGAGGTCACCATGTTCAAACTGACAGTGATTTTAACTTTTAACAGCACTCCATTATGATCCAGCTTTCAGTCCAGTTCAGCACTTTAAGCATGAGGACATGGCTGCCATTCATTTCTACAAAGACTGCTTCATTTAATATGATTTACATGACTCAGATGTATATTGATTGCTTATTTTTATATTTATTTGCATATTTATCAGAAAGAAACAGTTTATTAACATGTGATTTTGTTTCAGAAATGAGAATTGTTATGCAATTTTTTTTTTATGTGTTCCGTTTGATCTGCCATTTTGTTATTTGCCAGATATCTTCTTGTGTGATTGAACTTGATTATAGTTGACGAGAAGCCAAATTCTACACAAATATTCCTAATACTAAGTGTAAATTCTTGAAATAAGATTATTACGAGATTTGCATAAATATATGTGGTGCCACATCATAAGAAAAAAACTACAGTCTAACCTGCACAAACAACCATCTTTATTAAGCAGCCAACTATCACAAGACTCCAATTTATAATTTATTATAACCCAAGTTGTCTGGTAAAAATTACCCAGTACCTATGTTATTCACAGTTAACAGAACATTTTGTTTACTCCCTTAGGTGACTGCTTAACATAGTTTGACTGTATTGAAAAGAAGCCTTTCTTTTGTGATAAATTAATGCATTATATATATATATATATTTTTGTTTTCAAGGTGATGTGAAGTCAAGATTCTTGTTTAGAAGGGTTGGGATGTAGTTCAGTAGTCGAGTGTGAATTGATCACCATCAATGGATGCAGTTCCCCTTTATCAAGTACATGGGTGAAGCAAATGTAGATATTTAATTCTTAATTATTTGTTGTAATATCCTTGCTACATTATTTAAATGTTTAGAACGTGCTGAATATTTTAGTGTGGGTTTTGCTCTATTACTTTTAAATGTCTACACACTGCTGAATATTTTATTGTGGCATTTGTGAACTGTGAGACTAAGTGATGTAATATCAGCTTATAGAACCTTTATAGTCTTGACTCCAGTTTCTAATAATGACATGAGACTTTAATATCATGGCAAAGATTTTAGTCTAGACTCCACTGTTTTATGAGCACAGGTTTAGATAGAAGTCTTGCTGCAGTTACTTTATAGGTATTTAATAGTTAAACTTCATAGTATGATTTGTTGAATAATTGGTACAGTAGTTTACATTAATAATTAGTAATGGAATGAAATATTTATAATTTTTGAAATGTTAAGGGTAAAAGTATTTGAGGGAACCTATTTTAAATGGTTAAAAGCAATGTCTAAATTTGTATTTACTGTTTACCATTCCTGTCGGTGGGATCATTGAGCTATTTCTCGTTCAAGTGTGTGCACCATGACTGGTATATCAAAGGCTATGTGCTAAGTATGTGCTATCCTGTGCATATACAAGATCCCTTGCTACTAATAGAAAAATGTAGCGGGTTTCCTCTCTAAGACATTTAAAATTACCAAATGTTTGAACTCTGTTGGCTCTAATAGTGTTGTTAAACAAAACAAACGTTATTATACATGGATATTAGACAAACCAAATTATTTGGATGCACGCTATCCATGCAGCTATCGAGTAAAAACTTTGTTTTGAAGAATCACTAAAGTGACTATCCTGGTTTCTAAACATTGACCTAATGTCATTATTAAAGCTGTTGCTCAGTTGATCCAGGTTTTTTTCTTCATAATTTTCAAAAGGCATTTTTCATAATTCTAAAAATGCATGTTCGTCTGAAAAATAATGGTTATCGAGACCAGCTCTTGTTATTTTTAGACAATATTTCCTCTTTGAAACATCCTTTGTTTTTGTTTTCAGTCTATCAATTACCATAGCACTGCCAAACATAATAAGTTTCTTTTGTTGTAAGAGTTCTGTTTTACTAGTTACATTACCTATATTCGTATATGTTGCAAACTAATAAATTTATGTTCATTAGAAGAATTGTTCAATTTCTTTGTATAGAAAAATAATCAATTATTATAGAGAAAAATATGGACTGTGCTTCCTTGATACATAAACAGAGAATGGTTACTGATTATGCAAACTATCTAATGCAATTGCAGTCTTCACTCGCACTCTCCTCAGCACATGCCTCAAATGTTTAAGACGAGCGACGTATCAATCGCCTTAAATTTAAGCTATGATTTTTTTGTTATTAAATTGAAGTTAGAAAAACATACTTACGCAAGTACTTACTCACCTGAATTACGTATGAAAATAAGACCGTGAACAAAGGTCTCAGAAATGTACGCGCAATAGAGATCGATAACGTAATGTTATATAGTAATACATGGCACATTTATACAAACATATTTAATAAGGAGAGCGATTGCTCGCCTAGCTCAATTAAGGAGAGAGATTTACAGCTCGCCTTGATTTTACTTATTGCGAAGACTGAATTGCATTTCATATTTAACTGGCCTACTTGTACCAAATGTTTTTGTTTTTTAACCGGCTATGATGGTGTAGTGGTTAAACCATCATGCTTAAAGCTGGTAGGTACATGGTTCACATCTCAGTACCAGCTTCCTCTCACAGCGAGTTTGACTCTGTAAGTAGTGTTAAGGTCTCTATACCAACTTCTCTTACTACCACTAATAACGAATCACTAACCCACTGCCCTGGACAGACAGTCCAGTAGCCAGGGTGTGTGTCAAGGACAGATTGCTTGAACCTTGATTGGATAAAAGCATGGAACTAAGTGTAACTGAAATTAAATCAAAACGTATTAAAAGCTGCATCTTTTTTTATTAATTTATCTATTTATGGTTTAAATTGAAGGCCAACAGATAATAGCTATTTGGCGAATTTGGTCAAAACATCTTTAGCAAAATTCATGAAATATACATTATCCAGATACAAACTTTAAATAACATTTGGTAAATGACAGCTTAAACCTTGACCTTTGTTACTGTCATTTACCTCAATATTACTAATTACGTGTATTTGATGATTGTTATCCATTTTATTGAGAAAGAGGGGTTTTGGCCAAATATTCCGTGTTGAATTTAACAATCAGTTTATCAAGTGTTGTCATGTGTATAGTCTGTATAAAATATGATATACAGCACATTTGCCTCTAATTTAATAGAGTAATGTAGTAGTGTTAGTATTATGACATGTATCACAACTGCCATGGCAAGTAGCTAGAGAGAATTTCCCCATTAGCTCAGTTGGTAAGTCCGGTCATGTCAAATGTTTTAACGTGCGCATTCAAAACAAACTGTGCCACACTGAGGACAATCTGTGCTACACTTAGAACAAGCTGTTGTAGCACTCGCCAGTTTAGTTATTTATTCTATCTGCCCACCTAAGTTATTATTTCTGTCGTGCTAAACGATTTTTAAGTTTTGGAGTACTATCAAAGCAAGGATTAATTTTAATAGTTCTTGCTAATCAAAGTCTGTACACACTAAGTAGCTGATGAAACTGCTATTTTTGGTATGAAGAACTAAATTAAGAAAGAAAGAAAGAAAGAAACTAAAAAGTAGATATATTGGCTATTATACAGCAAAACGTTAGTTTGCGACATTTGTGATCGATGTTATGCAATCACAAGTGCATTATTAAAACGGTTTGCTCTGTGTTATGGCTGTTGATGCCTCTCACTGCCAGCTGCATGTTATTTAGGGAGGCAATTGGATCTGCCCCAAGTCCTAAGTAATATTAAACATTTTCCAAATCAATACCTATCAATAGGGTGGATATTAGAATAATTGCAGTGTAGAGCGGATAATCATCAGTAGTTTGTTGCTCTGATACAGTTTAAGAAGTACAGTACGTGCCAGTTCAGTGTTACTCAGTGTGCTGCGGGAGATTGTGCCAATTATAAATAGCACATTCTAGGACCAGATCGAGTTTGAAGAGATGATCTGCAATCACAAAACCATGCTCAGACTTCCAATCTGTTCTGACCAGCAAGTCTGCTGTCCGTCGAAGGGACGTCGCGAGTCCAGTGTAGTTAATATTTTGTCCTGATCACTTACTAAAGCACACACCTAACTCGGTTGGTCTAGGATCAATTTCCGTCGGTGGACCTATTGGGCTTTTTCTTGTTCCTGCTTGTGCACCACACCTGAAATAGCAAAGTCCATTGTATGTGCTACCCTGTCTGGAATTGTGCATACATATAGTCCCTTGCTACTAATGGAAAACAAGTAGCGGGTTTCCTTTCTAAGACTATGTCAGAATTACCAAATGTTTGACATCCAATAGCCGATGATGTAATAAATAAAAAAAAGTTTATTTTGTTTTACGACAACACCAGAGCACATTGATTAATCATCGGTTATTGGACGTCAAACGTATGGTAATACTGACTCGCAGTCATGAGAGGAAACCCGCTGCATTTTTTCTAATGCAGCAAGTCCTATTTTATATGCACTTTCCCACAGACTGAAAAGCACATACCACGGCCGTAGGCCATTTGCGGTTGGAACGAGAACAAAAAACAACAATTGGCTGAATGGATCCACCGAGGTGGTTCGATCCTGTGACGCAAGCACCTCAAGCGAACACGTTACCGACTGAGCTAAATCCCGCCCATAACAAATCATTTACATACATTAGTGACTGTTGTAGACGAAAGGAAACATTTTCCACGTGTCTTGTTACGATGTCCTCACTCCACCAGTACATGCGTCTTCATAGGCACGGCGAAGCAGGGGGTGTGTGTGAATAATTCTAAATACAAAAAGTTGGTAGTAAATCTTAAGGCAGAGAATAATTTAACTTGTAGAATGCAGGAAATCTAGTTTTCAAAATTTTAGGATGGAGCATACCCCCAATCCCCCTAGAAACTGCATTG
>JAECMU010104554.1:631-14697 GCA_016106625.1 Dracogyra subfuscus
GGTAGCAGGCGGGGGTGGGTGGTGGTGGTGCTATGGAATTTTGAATGGAGCAAGTAATATGCCAAAGAGAAAAGGTGCGCATTTTGGTTTGAAGGAATTTTGGAGCACATTTTGAATGGTCGGTCTGAACTGAAAAAGGCAGTAGTGCTAATATAGTTTTTAACTTTAGTATATCGAGAGTAGCTCATTCAGGCATTGCAAAACAGAACATTTATATACATGTATAACTCCTAGCTAAGTTCAAGGGCCATAACTCACCATGAAAGTCAAACTTGATCTGTAATAGCACATGACAAAGATATACACATACATTGGATGCTGTAATCTTAACGTTAGTGATTACATAATATATAATGACATCATGTACAGTTCTGTGTAATATGTATGTAACAGATAAAAATCAACCTCCACTGAGGGGATTCGAACTACAGATTCTCAGTACGAGATCCCAGTACTCTACCAACTGAGCTAGTAAGGAAATGTCCTCTAACCACAGCCAGCAGGAGCACTTAATACAAACACTACTACATACTCCCCTCTTAAGTAAAGCTACATGTATGTCCCGGAGTTGTGGGCCACAGGCTGTACAAATTTTACGGGTTATAACTGGGTTATAAATGTCTTCTTGTGTCAAGAACACACCTGGTCCCTATGTTGGCTCCAAATGTAACAGATAAAAATTAACCTCCACTGAGAGGATTCCAACCACAGACTCTCAGTACGAGAATCCAATACTCAAATTAGTGAACACAATTAGTGAGTTGTTTTCACCTTTGAGTGTGTTGATTGTAAAATCAGTTTCATCTCTGCAATTTTATTTCATCTAATACCTAACCCTAACCTTGTGCTTGAAACACGCATGAGGTATCAATAAAATTAAAGTACTCAAATTTTGTGCAGAACTACATGTATAGTAGTCTTAAAAAAAGGCTGGATCAATGAAGATGAAATGTCTGTTTGGAGTGAGGGTGTATGGAAAAAATGGCCCGGATCATATTTTAATAAAGCCCAGTCCCTACTCATTATAGACAGCATGACAGTACACAAACAGGAGTCCGTTAAAAATGATCTGACAGCTCTGAACACTGACATCACCATTATCCCAGGTGGGCTTACGAAAACCCACCTCCAGCCACTTGACTGTTAATCGTGTGTTTAAAAGTGAAAGTGCATGAACAATGGGAGAGGTGGATGAGTGATGGCATGCATACATGCACGAAACAACCGGATGCATGCGTAGAGCAAATTATGGCGAAGTTGTAAACTGGGTCGTCACAGCGTAAAGGCATTTCAGAAGGCGGGCATAATTGAATGCGAAGCGGGCAGCATAGCCCAGTGGTAGTGCCCGCCTGATGCGCTGTCGGTCTAGGATCGATCCCCGTCAGCTAACCACTGGGCTAACCATATGTCCGACGCCGATATAACTGTACTTATAATGTGTTGAGTGCATCGTTAAAAAAATAAAATAAAAATAAAAATAAAAATTGAATGTGATGTCCCATAGATGATGACACTGACAGTGATGATGATGATGTGTCGCCATCTACACTAGTGGAACGTTTAGAAAAAAGCTGTGACTTCAGTGGGTGTGATTAATAGGTGCGCGAACCAGCCTCAGCGGTGTCGTGGTTAGGCCATCAGTCTACAGGCTGGTAGGTACTGGGTTCGGACCCCAGTCGAGGCATGGGATTTTTAATCCAGACTCCAAACCCTGAGTGAGTGCTCAGCAAGGCTCAATAATCCATACAGTGATCCATAACTGGTTCAACAAAGGCCTTGGCTTGTCCTATCCTGTCTGTGGAAAGTGCAAATAAAAGATCCCGTGCTGCCTATCATAAAAGAGTAGCCTATGTAGCAACAGCAGGTTTCCTCTAAAAAAAAAACAGTGTCAGAATGACCATATGTTTGACGTCCAATAGCCGATGATAAGATAAAAAAAATCAATTTGCTCTAGTGGTGTCGTTAAATAAAACAAACTTTAATTTGTCTACAAACACTACTACATGCACATACCTACATGTATTTGGTTGTGTGTACTGATGTTTTGTTCAATGGTTTCTGGATCTCTTTTACATGCAGTCAGCCTGCTGAACAAGTCTGAACCCTGTGCAGTATTTTGTTGTTTGTTTTTCGCACCACAAAAGCCTGTAAATTAAACCAATATTCATCTACCTGTATCACCTTCCGAAGGTTGCCGCATTCAAACTGAGAGTTAAACCGCAACCCAGATGACGCAATATCTGGTCTGCCAACTCTGAAAATAAAACATTTAGAGTCAATTACAGGGCTAGCATTAAGGTATCCATTTTCTCAGGTGTCCCGCTCGTTCGATGCGCGGTCGGTCTGGGATCGATCCCCACCGGTGGGCCCATTGGGCTATTTCTCATCACAGCCAGTGCATCACAACTGGTATATCAAAGGCTGTGGTATGTGCTATCCTGTCTGTGGGATGGCAGATATAAAAGATCCCTTGCTTCTAATTGGAAAGAGTAGCCCATGAAGTGGCGCCAGCAGCTTTCCTCTCTCAGTATCTGTGTGGTCCTTAACCATATGTCTGACGCCATATAACCGTAAATAAAATGTGTTGAGTGCGTCGTTAAATAAAACATTTCTTTCTTGCTTTCTTTCTCAGGTGTCCATTGTTTTCCAGTGGACTCATCTGCTTCAGATACTGGCTGATTTCTATTCTCAAAATCAATGAGTCCATATTATTATACCCTTTATACGTTTATCTTTGTAAATACAAAAAGGTTTGGAAAGTAGGTTATGAAGCCTAGAATGTTATTCTGTTTCAAATTCCCTGTATTTTGACACCAAACTCGATAAAACATTGATTTGACTCCACCACCACCACTATTTCTGGTGTAAGAATCCTTACCCCAGGAATAAGAATACCTAGAGGCAAGGAAATGCTTAAACCCTGTGTCAGCGTTTCAGAAAAAAAATAATTGGGAAGTAATGAAAAATAATGATCTGCTTGCTCCTCCCACCCAGTGTTTTGCACCTTAAAACACCTCTACATAGGCTACTGTAAACTATCATCAGTAGTCAGGTATCAAACAGTGGCCGCATGAAATACATTTCATATACATTTTCTAAACAAACAAAAAACGATACCAGGGGACGTGGGAAAATGCTTCTGCTACACAACTACGACGCGTGCTTCTTTGGGCCATATGCAAAGAGAAACTGGGTCACAACCTATCGCTGAATGCATTTGTTACACCATTTTTTGTTGTTATTTGTTTGTTTGTTTGTTTAACAATGCACTCAACACATTAGAATTACGGTTATATCGGCGTCGGACATATGGTTATGTTGAAAAAAACAAACAATGGTTAGCTGATGGGGATCGATCCTAGACCGACCGCACATCAGGCGGGCACTAGTGCAATAGTGCAATCAGGCTTTCTGACCTAGGACACTGCAACTCTCTTAGGACAAGGGCGGATTACTAGTCCTTCAAAGATTAGATACAAGAAATGCATTTAATCATGATCATGTAGGCCTATAATTTCTAATTATAGCAAATTGTGATACGACATTGCTTATTTTAAGCCTGTGTTACGTCACTGTATTTCTGTTTACTGTACACAGTACATACCATAGGGAAGGAAGTTAATGTTTTATTTAACATTTATTTGCACCCCTATTAATGATGTGCTCAACACATTTTATTTACAGTTACTGTAAATCAGAAAATTTTAGCGAGCATAAAACTTTAGCGAATTTAGCGAGGACATACAAAACGCTAATATTTCATGACGCTAAATAGTATTAAAACAAACTCAAAACAAGTTTTAAAAAGATTAACGTTTACTGCATTACAAATACCTGTATACATAAAATGACAAACAGCATACCAAAAAAATAAATTAAAAAAAAAAAAGTTTGTAACATCGGAACACGTCAAGTTCATAAACAGAAATTCATCAATTTCTTTATGCATTGTCCCGGGCCCGGTCACTAATGATCAACGATAAGATCCACTGCACCAACAATTCCGGCTTTTACCCAACCTCTACGCAGACAGTCTCTGTTGTTGCGGAGTTTGTCAAAACTCTGCAGTAACCAGTTGGCATGTAGCGGTTTTAAAGTTGAAAGCTTCAAATCCAGTTCAACAATAACTGAGCTCTAATTATGCCTCGGCAAAAACCATATTAAAACCTCTACGGAGTCGGTCGATTGTTACGATAAACGTGATTGGAGGATGCTGTGCGATGGCATCATTAGTGATTAACTTAACAAACAACATGATCATGAACCTGCAATTACTTAAACAATAAATTAAACAAACAACAAC
Source organism: Dracogyra subfuscus (assembly GCA_016106625.1). Classification (NCBI taxonomy): domain Eukaryota; kingdom Metazoa; phylum Mollusca; class Gastropoda; order Neomphalida; family Peltospiridae; genus Dracogyra; species Dracogyra subfuscus. The sequence goes on from JAECMU010104554.1 coordinate 4,935, forward strand.
AGTTACAAGTGTTTTGTCTTTTATGGCAACGTTATGTTTTAACACAAGTCACAACGTAGGTAACCAGCTTTATTTAAATGTTTGTAGCTAACCGGAAATAGCGCGGACAAAGTTTGTACACAAATTAAGTTGGAGACAAGTAGCTTTACTCGATCGGAAATGGTGCATGTTGCATAATGTTATAATACCAGTGTGTGTTGTTTTACGTGTTCTTTTCATCGGCTCATCTTAAAAGTTTTTCACTAAAAGAATATTATTATTATTACTAGTATTTTGATTTGCCGACCTCGCTAAAGTTTGATGTCGCTAATATGTCTCTGGTGGGTCATTCGCTAAAATTTAAGGTCGCTAATATTTCATGATTTACAGTATATGGCATTAGACTGGCACATGACACACACATGTCCAATCACTGGATAATCACTGGAGTAATGGAGACCGTATGCTGGACTACATACGTGGTTAAGGACCACACAGATATTGAGAGAGGAAACCCGCTGTTGCCACTTCATGGGCTACTCTTTTTGATTAGTGGCAAGGGATCTTTTATATGCACCATCCCACAGACAGGGTAGTACATACCATGGCCTTTGATATACTGGCTGGTGCACTGGCTGGGATGAGAAATGATAAATGTTTAATGTTTAGTGTGAAATTTAGTCCTACCTGACTTCATCCCTGTTGGAAAGACTGGCAGTGAGACGATTGGAGACGTTTCCTGCCTGCACCACAATCTGATCCATGTCATACACAATTTTATCGATGATGTACTCACAGTGGATCATTCGATCAATATCCTCAAATATTTTAGCTCTGAAAATGTGAGGAAAAAAAAAGAAAGAAAAAAAAGATCATTTTCTCTTTTCTTGAATGTTCACTAACTAACCTAACCTATATAACCAATAGCATTTTTTTCCTATTGCAAAAGACTGGCCAGAACATAGTTAACAGGAAATGAAATTGCTTAGAATCTTCCAACAAGTCTTCGGTTGCCTATTCCAGTCATGTGACAGCCTCTTTGTTCTCTCAACAAGCCTGGAAATAAGCATCCCATCATGGACATTGTCTGGTATAAATTTGTCATTCGTCAAGCTTTGATAACAACAAAAAAACATAATATTAGCAGTTATGTTGTCAGACACAAAATAAAAAATATTTCTGTGATGAAGCAGTTTGATGCAGTACGTTTTAAAATGCATATTTAAAAGTTTTCAGACCGTATCAGATCATATACAGTATGTACGTCCTTATTGAACTGTTGCTATGTGATGTCCAGGAAAGGAAAAGGTTTTCCTCGTCTGTTAACAGACCTACCAGGCCAGCCATCTTGGGTTTTGAATCAGCCCAAAAAATAATAATACTTCATCAGAGCCATGAGAGGATTAGTTGGAAAGCTGCTTTATTGAACTGTAGAAGAAGTTGAAAATGTGAAAAGTTCGTAACTGGTTTTCTGCTATTTTTTTAAGTTTAACCTTTAGACTACTACTGGATTAATTTTGGTAAAAAAATATTTGAGTGGGTACAAGTTTACAATAGTCACTCACATATATTCACTTGAATGTTTTATAAATATATAAAATAAAGTTCATATTTGAATCGGTAAGTATTATTTTTGTGTATTTAAAAAATTTTATGATATTTTAGATCAGTTAATGTTGATTAAAATTATGCAAAACATTTTAAAAGTTGCATTTACTTATGGGTATTTGTGGCCAGCTGTCCAGTATTTATGTCCATTATTCCCAATAACAGTGGCTTTCTGACCAAAATATTAATAAATGAAAAAACAAACTACGATTCTCATTGTTGCTAAAATGGTGGGAAATATGAATTGGGGAATGCACTGTATACAATGTACAGTATGTCGACTGGCGTGACGTTGGGCAAGATATCTCGTCTGCAGTAGTCAGAAGTTTAATAAATAATTTTTCAAAATGCTCTGCTTACCCAGAGCTAGCCGTGTAAGCCCAAGAAAATAGTTTTACATTCTCATTACTTCAGCCTCAAATATTAATAATTCAGTTTCATTTACCTTTGCACACCAAACTTCCGATGGAAGAAATTCTCCTGTATTTCAGAGCCTTTAGCATGATGCAGATCGGGATAAGCCAGTTTTTCAAACCTGAAGGCACTTTTTGTCTGTGTGGCACACTGGATATGGAGTCCGGAATCGTAGACCACTTCGTCGTCCTCTCCCTCGTCGGTACTGCTGGACGAAGTCGCACATTCATACAGCTCATGCTGCACTGGGATCGGTGTAATGCACAGAGCCCCAGTGAACTCGGACTCGGCGCGAGACCGTTTGCATTTCTTATCTTTCGTCGGCTGCGACTTTTTGGGACTTTTTAACTTCTTGGAAGACATCTTCTGCGGAACCGAGGCCGATCTGCTAAGCGACTTTGTCGACTGTGAGAACTGCTGGTCCAGTGAGAATACACTAGAACCGGTCTTCAAGTTGACGGCAGTAGCACCACTTTCCACGTCTTTCAACTTCATGTCTTCAGTATCGCCGTCACTACTTTCGGGTATTCCGCAGTGATTTTTGTCGGGCTGAGATTCATCACTATTCTTCTGTTTTAGGTGACCCAAATCACTTCTAGCAGAAAATATTCGTAACGGTTGCTGCTGCATTTCCCTGATGTTTGACGACGATTTGACGCGTCTGTGAGGCAGGACTCTTTGTTGGTTGCCACCACTGGCTGTCACGAAGGATTCCAAGAGAGCTGTTGGGATATACACTGAATGCTTCTTGGTGCTTGGTGCCTGCAAATCATTAGCCATATCACTGTCAAATGCTACAAAAGTACAAGTTGTCTAACATTCAGGAAAATGTCTGAAAATATCAGTAAAATATTATAGTTATTGCTTGTAACTGTAAGTGAAAACAGCAGCCAAATGTTATCTTCACACAAGAAAGTTTCCAGAAATTATTATCATAATAAATTTCATTGACAGTGACACTTTTAAATTATCCTTTTTAATGCAGGATTTTCAATCTTTGTTTTATAAAATTGATATACCCTTTACTGGAAATGAAAACAAACATAATGTCATCTCCTAATAATTGGTATTGTTTTGACGAATAAACTTCAGGTAAAATGATTAAAGTTACCTAATAAATATAATTTACATGTATATCTTATCGTTTTTTAGACCTCAGTTTTTATCATACTTACTGGCGCGACTCATTCAATACAATTGCAGTCTTCACTAGATATATAAATTACATGACATGCACATTTGACTTTTTTTAAATATTCTCAACATATTTAAGACTACTTTTAAGACTTTAAAGCATGAACAAAACTGATATTTTAAACAAGAATGTATTTAACTTGAAATTTTAGTTGTTAAAGAGAGACTATTACTTGGAAATGTCTTACAATTATAATATATATACATGTATGTAGCATCAAACTGAAGATAGTCTGTTTAATGAAAGAAAGAAATGTTTTATTTAATGACGCACTCAACACATTTTATTTACGGTTATATGGCGTCAGACATACTGTTTAATGAATTACTGACCTCCAACACAAAGTCAAACATTTCGGGGAAAAACTTCTCATATTCATTCAACTCCTTTGAGCTACGCTGTTCTGGTGCCTCTAACCCATCGCCTTGCTCATCGTCTTGCTAGTAAATGAAATTTGACAAATTAAAACTGTTTTGTAAAAGTAAAAAGCACTCATCAATAAAACAAATATTTTGAAAAACTTCAAAACAAGACAAAGTGGTGACTTAGAGAACCGTATATATTGTAGACATAGTGAATTAATTTCATGATTGAACTGAAACTTTAATGACTCCCCAGCATAACAAGAATTTCATGGAATTAAACGTGTCGCCTGCCATAAAAGATTTCGGTTCAGTGATGAACATCCACAGATGCATCCATAAACCAAGTTTGATTGCCCTAGGACTTATAGTTTGTGATAACATGATCTAAAATGTAATGCAAACGTTGACACCATCACTGTCTCCGTGTCCACCACCGGAAAGGCAGTATGCATATCTCACCTGATTACTTCAAAAATATTAAAAAAGACAAAATTAACATTTAATGCTATGGTCAAATAATACAAACAGTGTATGCCATGGAGCTGTGGTAAACATAAAAGCTATATTGCACTGATACAAAATGAAAATGTTTTAATTATCACATGCTACCAGTACCAATTTTATAATTTACAAGATAAAGACGAATGTGTGCTGTTTGTTATTCACAAAGAAATCATGAGTGTGCGAGTCCTTCACCGTGATGAGGTTCAGCACTCACAGGACCATTAAAGGGACATACTCTAGTTTCAGTTCATGAAAGTTAATTAATTTACAAACCTGTAACACATTTTGATAAAGTTACAACTGAGTGAAACATGAGTCTTTGACTTTGAAATGGTGAAATACCTTCTAAAATAGAATAAAACTCGACTACATAACTGTTACTTCTCAGAGGCACGTGCCTTTTTAAAAATATGAGAAATGCATTTTGTGATATTAAAAACATCAGGATGACCAGTAAACACTTCGAATGTACAGAAATGGATACTTTAAACAATAAAATTCAAGTACAGTATGATTTCAGTTATCAAAAAGAGCCTCTAATAGTCAAAACTATGTCTTAGTGTTTAAAAACTAGGGTATGTCCCTTTAATAAGGAAGACAAATTAATCATAAGAGCCTCTGATATCTGTTTTGTTTCTAAACACAGCCTAAGACACAGATCTATATTAAAAAGGTGTATCAGGTAATCTCTTTGTAATGTTCATAATGGTAAATGTCACATAACATCTTCTGTAAACTTTATCCTGCTAAGTTTGTTATGGTTTGTTTAACGACGCACTCAACACATTTTAATTACGGTTATATCGGCGTCGGACATACGGTTATGTCGAGAAAAAACTCAAGTGGTCAGCTGACGGGGATCGATCCTAGACCGACCGCGCATCAGGCGGGCACTCTACCACTGGGCCATGCTGCCTGCTTTATCCTGCTAAGATAACGTCAATCCAATAATTACTGAGTAGGTCAATGAAAATCATGCACATTGTAAATCATTGTTTCATAGGTTTAATATCAGTACTAATGGCCATCATATATAGTAGAGAACTGACCAGCAACTCCAGATTGTAATACTGTCTCACCATTTCAGATCAAATCGGGTTTGTGAAAGATATTTGATACAAAAAAAGAAAAAGAAAGCAAGAAGCCACTTTCATCCTTGCATTAAAGAACATGCACAGAATGAAAAAGATCAATAGAATGATAATGGACAAAACAACAAACCTCATCAGAGTTGTCTGTTCGAAAACGTTCATCATCGCTGTCTATGTCATCATCATCATCCATAGAGCTGTGGTCACTATCATCTGTGTTTGGAATTGTGCGTGTTGCCTCAGCTACAATGGATGTAACATTGATATAATTACTTAAACATTACATACATCAGTCTTTTTAGATTTTTAATGATATTTTCTAAACATTATTATGTACAGATGCAGTGTACATGGTACGTTTAACTGTCTGATTCGCATACTGCATCAAGTGTCAGGGTAACGAGTTTTAATATAATTCTAGCTGAGAACATCTGAACCTGTTTTTTGTCAATCGTTCTCCCACCTTTTCTAATTGTAATACATGACTGTACTGTCAATGTCCCTAACTGTGTTATGCTTCAAACTCCATTCTGTTTGTTTTGTCATGCACAGTTCATACAATATCAACTTCCAATTTGTTGTCATAAGCTAGTCGTTCAATCGTGAGGTTTTCCTTTACAGTTCGGGAACATTTCCATTAACAATAACGTTTAGACAAAATACCTAAAAACAAAACTTTACAGACCTCAAAAACCAATAATTTTACTACATTGTTTTTGCTTATTCTTTAAAATTACCAATATCGGGTCTACTGGACTCGTAGAAATTGGTGAAGATGAATCAATATTTGGTGCATGACCTCACACATGCCAGATCAACAAAGCCAAATCATTTATTTTTTATGATTTTCATGCCTCGTTATAATCTTTTTCAAATATTATATTCCATTTGTAAAACGCGTATGCTGCATTTTTGTGTCTCTACTGTAGTGAATAATAGACAATGGCTTAACATGGATAGGGACACCAGTGCGGTTGCCATGGGCGCCAAATTCTGGACTGGTGGAAGGGACTCCGGGACCGCCAACAGTCCACTGGTTATGGGTCGCAATATATGCCTTGCCCCAGGCGCTGACAACCCCACTGGTAGTAGACATAGTTCATTTAGAATAGTTTTAACTAATTCTGAGTGTATAAATTACTTTAAGAATCAGTCAATTTGAAAATTTATATTTTAAAAAAACGACTCACTGGTATGAATGTATTGCCTGTCTGTATTAATACATGTTTAAGTGTTGTTATTGATCATGGGGAAAAAAACAGAGGTGAACTGACTGCTCTTGGCAAACTGAAATGTTCCTTTTAACCTTTTTTTTTCATCAAAGTGTTTGTCCACTGTGTATATTCCAGAAACATATATTTTATCATGTAGTAGCTTTTAAAATTGAAAATGATGAACCGTGCATGCACAAAAAGGTTATTCGTTTCCAAAAGCAGGTGCCTGAATGCAGTTAAAAACGACCATTATTTACTGTTTACTGTATACATGGTGTTACACTTTTGTTTACTAGAATGGATTCATTTTACGTCCATGTTGTTGATTTTTTTCGTTAGCTTATTGGAATATATTTTATTTTAGATATATTATGTATCATTAACTGAAAAATATAGCATATTACTTCTGTAAGTATCGTATTTGTGTTTATGTCATTAGCCGAACTCAGTTTGGGATGTCGTTGGTACATGTATGTAAATTATGAAGGCTCCAGTGTTTGTTTGTTTTTAATTTGTTTTGTTGCTGTAACAGTGAGTGAAATGTGTGAGGTCCATGTAAATATAACGTACACCTTTCACTAATGTGTTTTATTCTGTATATAATTGTTTATTTTACTATTAATTAATGTTTTATTTCTTTACTATGTTTTCCCGTATAGAATATACTATACGGGCAACACTACTACATTGTTTTTTCCTTCCCCTTCTTTTATTTGTTTCTTTTAACTGAATGCAATCTTTTGTGAGACGCTGTATTTAAAATACAGTTCTGTAAAGTTGTAAAGTACAACATAACTGCAGTATTGTGTTATCCACAAACTGAAACAATGGTCGATGTTACCAAGAATTGCAGTTTAGATTTGTTGTTATTTTCATACCATAATATCATAATATTTGCGTAACCTTTTTTTGTTTGTTCAGGCATTGAATTAAGAACATCATTTCCATGCTCATAATGGGTTATGCCAAAAGTAAACTGGTTACCTGAAATATTTTTCGTTGTAACAGATGAATGTGTCATGCAACGTCTGAGTTCTCAAAAAGAAAGAAATGCTTTATTTAACGATGCACTCAACACATTTTATTTTCAGATATATGGTGTCAGACATATTGTTATGGACCACACATATTTTGAGAGAGGAAACCCGCTGTCACCACTTCATGGGCTACTCTCTCTGATTAGCGGCAAGGGATCTTTTATTTGCGCTTCCCACAGAAAGGATAACACAAACCACGGCCTTTGTTGAACCACCTACCCATTGAGCCTTGCAGAGCTTTGATTCGATTCCATTTTTGTGTATTCAGAATTTTGAATATTGTAGTGTACGGACAATTGGAAAAAGAGGGACAAACCGTTACCATTAATAAACAATGTGGAAGTCAAAGTAGGCAAAAAGCTCACATTCTAAAATGAAATTTCTATAAGTAACCTATTAACCAAATAATACTCTTATCATAAATATTTTTTGGTTTGCTGATTAGTTGCTCATTAGCCCAAATGTAGACTCGTTGCCTACTGTACTACACTGCTACAAGGCTAATTAATTGATGTTTTCTTTTTTCTTTTCGATTCGAACATTTTTAAATATTCTATTTGAAATTCGATTCGACCAAAAAATTGAGATTCACAGGGCCCTAATATCACCCTTAAGCCAACTCTAGTTGTAATGTACAGACTACACCGGCCTTTCATTGACAATGTATTGTTTAAGTAATGTATCAGCGTGTGTAATGAGATACTTTGCTCATCTGTGAGACAGCCGCAGTCCGGTATGTGGAAGTCTGATGCTGGTAGCGGGTAGACAATGGCACTCATCACGTCTTTGAGGGGAAGCTTGTTCCTCGGGCAGCACTTGCGCATTATCAAACTGGCCAGCAGAATGAGGCCCTCCATGTCCCGGCAGTCGATCAAGTCGTGGCATGTCTCGTACAGTATCCGAATACCCTCAGACTCCACAAACGACTTCCGGCCTGATCCTGTTATGGAAGGAAGGAAATTGTTTATTTAACAACGCACTCAACACATTTTATTTTCTGTTATATGCTGACGGACATAGTATTATTAGTATGGTTAAGGACCACATATACTGAGAGAGGAAAAGAAAGAAAGAAAGAAATGTTTTGTTTAATGATGCACTCAGCGCATTTTATTTACAGTTATATGGTGTCAGACATACAGGGTTCGAACTTAACAGTCGCCCGATCGCCCCTGACGACTGAAAACAACGAAGGGTGACTGAAAACCCACAGTAAGGTTGCCCACCAGGCGTCCGATTTAAACAAAAAAGATTGTGTTTTCTCTTATAATAATCTGTTGCAATATTGTTGGGGTTTTTAAGAAATTATTATTCGGGCAAGTGAAGATAGAGCCGGACAAGTGAAAGTGCTGTCACCACTTGCCCGAATGGCAACTCAAACAAAAAGTTAAGTGCAGACACTGGACATACATGTATTCTTAAGGACCACAGAGATTTTAAGAGTAAACCCACTGTTGCCACTTTATGGACTACTCTTTTTGATCCTGTTTATGAGTTATAAAAATATGTTACTTTAGCACTACATACAGTACCAAAAAAAAATTGTTTAAAAGGTATGGTAATTCTGACATTTGGTCAAGAAAGAGAATCCTGCTGAAGCCACAAAAGAGAAACTGTTTACCAAATAAGTAGCAATGGATCTTTTAATATATATGTACTTTCTAATAGACAGGACAGAACATAAGTTAACTTATGACAAATTTATCAACATGTTCTAATAGTGTCGTCAAATGACTGACATCCCATAAGCTACATGTAACTTATGATGAATTTATCAAGATGTTCTAATGGAGTCTTCAAATGACTGACATCCCATAAGCTAACTTATGATGAATTTATCAATATGTTCTAAAGGTGTCGTCAAATGACTGACATCCCATAAGCTAACTTATGATGAATTTATCAATATGTTCTGAAGGTGTCGTCAAATGACTGACATCCCATAATTTAACTTATGACGAATTTATCAACATGTTCTAATGGTGTCGTCAAATGACTAACATCCCATAAGTTAACTTATGATGAATTTATTAACATGTTCTAAAGGTGTACTCAAATGACTAACATCCCATAAGCTAACTTATGATGAATTTATCAATATGTTCTAAAGGTGTACTCAAAGGACACATCCCATAAGCTAACTTATGATGAATTTATCAACATGTTCTAAAGGTGTCGTCAAATGACTGACATCCCATAAGTTAACTTATGACGAATTTATCAACATGTTCTAATGGTGTCGTCAAATGACTGACATCCCATAAGTTAACTTATGATGAATTTATCAACATGTTCTAATGGTGTCTTCAAATGACTGACATCCCATAAGTTAACTAACGATGAATTTATCAATATG
>JAECMU010104603.1:441-19714 GCA_016106625.1 Dracogyra subfuscus
ACTTGAATTCAAGCCAGAGTCGTATAAAGACAAAGACTCTGAGATACTGGTAGGGAAACTTGAACCCGAGAGAGATGATTTCAAGCCTGAGTCGTATAAAGACAAAGACTCTGAGATGAAACCTGAACCAGAGAGAGATGATTTCAAGCCTGAGTCGTATAAAGACAAAGACTCTGAGATACTGGTAGGGAAACTTGAATCCGAGAGAGATGATTTCAAGCCTGAGTCGTATAAAGACAAAGACTCTGCGATACTGGTAGGGAAACTTGAACCCGAGAGAGATGATTTCAAGCCAGAGTCGTATAAAGACAAAGACTCTGAGATACTGGTAGGGAAACTTGAACCAGAGAGAGATGAACTTGAATTCAAGCCCGAGTCACTCAAAGACAAAGACTCTGGGATACTGGTAGGGAAACCTGAACCAGAGAGAGATGATTTCAAGCCTGAGTCGTATAAAGACAAAGACTCTGAGATACTGGTAGGAAAACTAGAACCAGAGAGAGGTGAGCTTGAGTTGAAGCCTGAGATGAGACATGAACCTTCTGGTGATGAAAACCATATGCAGGATACTGATAAATTAGCTGGAAGTCCAGATCAACCAGATGAAACCTTGCCTGCAGATGACATTAAAAAGGCTGGCATCATGCAAGTGGAACCATCTCTTGTGGGTCTTGTTGATAAAAAGGACAGTCAATTGGAAAAGCCAGATGGCACTACCTATAGAGAAATGAAAAAGCAGGAAGAGCTTGATGCTATGCCAACACCGGTAGAACCAGCTGATGATGGAAAGGACAGCAGTGTCGATAAACCAGATGCTGTTGGAGATCAAAGAGTGGATGTGGAGGATGATTCTAAGAAGACTGTCCCCGCAGAAGCTGCATTCTTTATTGATAGAAAAGAGGGTAGTTTGGAAGAGCTAGCTGCAACTACAACTAAACCACCAGTAGATGTGGATGATGGCATCACAAAGGAGGCAAAACCTGCAGTAGTTGACAGAGATGTAGAACAGGAGGGTCCAGCATTTGGGGAACCAGCAGCTGGTGATTTCATTGATAGGCGTGAGGAGAGGGTAGAGTTACTAACCGAGGTAATAACAGCGAGAGATGAGACTCAACCAATAACAACCGGCCTGCCTCTTGCACCTGGTGATTACCCGGATGAAATGGTTCACCCAGAAGGGGAAGAGGACGGTCTCCCAGGCGATGAAGCAGAAGAAGGTATTGGTGTCAATAAGTAATGGGCAGTCACAACTGAAAACTGTTTTTCTCTCCCAGAATGGGTCTTTGGGGAGACTGCTTTTGGTTTATTGGGGTTTTATTTTAGATCAGGGTTAATAGCATGAAAATGTTTCCCAAATTTTAACAATTTTGTTTAAAAAAATGTTTGGGCATGAAAACAATAAGTTGTTTACTTGTTCAAAAATGATTATTTTATTTAACAATGATTAATGTTTGCTAACAGAAATATTATTTGTGAATATTATTCGTTTTGTGTCTTAAAAAGAAAATGAAAATTATTAATTTGTGAAGTTCAGTAGAAAAACAAATTTGAATGAATAGTGCTAAATTTAAACTGTTTCACAAATACAACGGTTCCTTTATGTTGGCATGTGCACACACCTTTTGCATGACCATTTATTTTGTTTGTCTTTATGTTTGTGACAGGTCATTAAACACATTCATTTAATGGGGATATGGGCACTCTGTACTGTACTACATGTATATATGTACAGTATTCTAGTCTCCTTTTCTTTCCTTTTTATTAGTGATGATAATGTTGCTATTGGGGAATTTAATCTTGCAGTATCAATATTTTTACAAATCAACATGTTAAAATTAAGCAGACTTATGCACTAGTACATATCTAGTGTTATTTTGAAGGTTTAAAAAAAGAAGAAAGATTTTGTGATAAAATACTACCATATTTCTGTTATAATTATTATGACTCATGTACAAATTTGATTGTGGATTTTTTCCTAAGCAAATACTTCTTAAAATACAGCTATACAGAACCTGAAAAGAAACATTTAAGGTTAAAATTTGAAAAGTATGTCCACATAAATATTTATTTGGCAAGAATTTTTTTTAATTAGTTTTGTGGTTATAGCAGAAATATAAAGGTTAAAATTTAGTTATTATTTAGCCAATTTTTTCTTTGATTTTTTTTTTTTTTTTTTCTTTTTTGAAATTTAGGCAGATTTAAAATGTATAAATCTTTCATAATTATAAACTACTGGTACACTTGTGTGTTACGACTGGATGGAGATTGAAGGGATGACATGATGGACATGTAGTGTTGTGTGATTGTCTGGGGTTCATTACTATGAAATGCAATGGAAAGTGTATTGTTATTGATCATGTTCATCACATTCCAACAAATAGACTTATTGTAACTTGAAATATTATGTGCGAATCTGATTTTCGGCTTCTGGTAAGTTTTTACAGGAAGTAAGAATTGTGATGATGGCTCATTACTTAAACAGAAACTTTAACTTCATCAGACTCACACCATCAAATCCAACAACAGTGTATAGATATCACCCTGTAAATACAAACAGAATTTGTTTTTCAGTCTGTAAGTCATGTCCTCAGCCAAGTCTCTAATGGCTGTTTATAACATCCTCTAATGACTGTGTTTGAAACCTTGAAGACTTGTTAACTGCAGGATCACATATTGGGTTGGGTTTTGTTTTTTGTGGGGGGTGTCTTTCTCTCTCTGTGTGTGTGTGTGCGTGTGCATGTGCGTGTGTGTGTGTGCGTTAACCACCTTATGAAATGTGCTACTTTGTGGTAGATTGTGATTTTGAATATGTCATACTAGATGATATTTGACAATGACCTGCTGTGACCACAGGTTTATTGTCAGATATGTCATTTGAACACAAACACAAGTGTTTATTTTTACTTCAATGTGAACCTCATTCTACAGTGCTTCTTAATAGAAATTTTTTAAACAATTTCCTGGAGTATTGTATATTTTTGTTGGCTGCATCCATAAAACAGACATAAAAGACCTCGGTTTCACAGAATTCCAGGCTGAAGTACCACCTGAAAACTGTTCCTGATCTTGATATATATTTTTTATCCTTATGGTAACATAAACTGGAAGTGATCCCATGATTATTGTTGTAAGTATTCACATTAAGAAACTCTGGTGGGTCAAATATTCTTGGTTGAAGTCAAATTTTTTTCCATGTCATTTTTAATATATTGTCACTGCTGTACATAAGAATACAACAGGTGAAAGCACTGGACTATCATATAGTTACTCTAGTACCAGAGTTTATCACAAATACAGGGACCCATGATTGTAAAAATAAGCTCACTACATTTACATTAGAATCCCAGGATTTCTGCCTGAATATCATTTGAGGGTATGTAATAGAAACAAACAGACCTTAATTGCCTCTGCAAGGTGGTTGTGGCTTTGAAAAAGAACACTGCATGCATTTCATGTTCTTTGACAGATTTCAAGCAGCAATTCTCTTACTAACATATACTGTAAACTGTGAAAAAAATGCGTGCGTATAAATTTCGCGTTGTTCGCGTCCAACCTAATGTCGCGAAATTAATACACACACACTATTTTCCAGTTTTCTGCAGATGGCGATACATGTTACAACAACACATTTCCAAGCGCATTTGATAAACATTTTGTATTTATTTCATGTACATTTGTATATCAGTACTCTCGTTTCAAAAACGAAATCTCAAAATCATGCAAAAATAACATGTTTATTGAACAATCGAACATACACTGCGACTAATTTGTTTTGAAATATTTTATTGAGAATAAAATTCACAAAAAGATTCACTCAACAGGCACGGCCTATACACAAGCTCTCCTTGATGGCAACTAATCGTTAATTGTTTTATCTACCAATACGTGAAGCTGTGAGTTGTGATTCTAATACAGGTGCGGTAGGTAGGGCCTAATCTCCTCTATAGACTCTGAACCAGGCACAATTGCTTGATGTAGGATAACAGAATACTAATTTACAGACAGTAACTTTATAACAATTACAGTCTTTATACATTTTATTTTTTGAGCTGTCAACGGTAGTTTGCGAAATTTACACGTCGCGAACATGCGCTAAGGTATACATTCGTGGAAAAAACACGTCGCAATATTAATACGGTTTACAGTATCTAAAGATTATAAAAATATATATATTAATTTCCAAGAATTTGGGATATGTAATGTTTACCCTTTTGTACCAACTGGCAAAAAACCTTGAATCCATACTTCGGATTTAAGCTTAATTACAAATGTTTCATAAGAATAGGGTTAGGAATATCTGAAGATGAAGAAAAAAGAATTAATTTAATATTTGGCAAACACATGCACATACCGGTAAAAAATTCAGATTTACGAAAGAAAGATTACATATCTGCCTTTTTCAGGTGTTGAGATGATATGTTCAATTACACACACTTACACGTGTATGTGCACACACACACACACACATATACATACATGCACGTTTACACACACTCCATACAGGCCTCGGATTTGGCAAACTAGAGGGCAAGGCCATTTGAGGGCAAGGTTTGAGTGTGATAGCCAATTAGTAACATGCAAAATAATGTTCCAAGCATTAGGGCATATGACTAGGGCACTGCATCAGGATTTGCTGCATGGTCGCTGTTAAATTCAAACTCTATACACACACTCGTACAAACATGCATGAGTAAAACCTCAAATGGATCATCTTACCCATCACTACAAGAACACTGCTATGTGTTAAGGCAAACAGGTTATTCAGACATTCAAATTCAGCATCAGGTTTATTTCTGATAAAACATCGAGACAGGATAATGTGTACTGTATCTTTAAATGTATAGATCATCATTTTCTTACACTTACATCTTTTGACTTGTTTAGAAATTAAATGAAAAGTGGGAGATTTAATAACTTGCGTGACCATTCATACTTTGAAGAGCTAATTACTGAATGTCTGCATGCATCTGTTGTCAGAATAATGCTATTTACACTATATTTGATATCTTAGCTCAATGTCATACCAGATGATGTGTCAAATTGTATCTCAGTATGATGGGTTATTTGAGTTATCATATAAAATGATTCTATAACAAGACACAGTTGGTGAATTCAAAAGTAGTTTGACATGGTCATACAGATACATACCACATGATTCAATAATTAGAATGTCTTACCACATGATTGTTGATACAATATTTGTACAGCAACATTGGTCAGTTCAAACATGATACTTATGGTTGGTTAAACAGATTTCTTAGCCATATACTATACATTAAAATTTAATAGCTGGCAAAGAATGTACGTAACCAAGCTGTGTTAACATAAATCAGTTTTCACGAGACTCGGACGTACACGTAACTCGAGATGGTCAAGAAGACAATGATGGTCATTGAAATCATTCTCTTCTGTGGTGTGTAAAGAAACTGGGTTTTTTCTCAGTGTCAAACCAAACATCTAAGTAACCATATATTTGACAGCAAAGTAATAGACACAGAAGTTGAATGCAAGCTTCTTTTGTTTTAGAGAGAAGGTGCAACATTTAAAAAGACATGGGCTGAATTGTTTAAAAGAGCACTTGCAGTATTCAAAAGTACTATAATGTGTGTGCATTACGGCAATCAACCCCAGAGGTACACGTACCAAGCCCACCAAGCTATTATACGTTCCCACTAAAAGCAAAATAAATAGCAGATGTTGGGGGCACTTCACATTTTCTTGTGGAGTGCACACCACCAGCACCCTCCCACTGGTCTGGGCCTAAGACATGGTTTTTGCAAAAGTGTCATAAATTAAATATTTGTTTCCTTTCGTAACCCATTTTCTCCAACCTTGCTTTAAATGGTTTAAACTTAATAATGCCATCAAGCATACATACACAAGCATGACCTAATTTGCATGACTATTTCATGGAATTTACATCTATCTATATAAAAAATTTTTTATTGTCATCAAGTATGCATATATGTAAACTGAAATGTCACACTTGTAGGTGTTACAAATATACAAATGAACCTTTATGCATTAACAGTGCAAACCATACTTAAATATAGTCCATTTTAAAACACAAATTCTAGAATAGATATTTTATCCATTTTGAGCATTGGTATATTGCTCTGACTTACTAATCAATATGTAGCATGCTGACACAGACAAACTTAACATCTTGGCTATTATGCTTTAGATTAGGGCTTAATAAATTAGCTTAATTTTATCTGTAGCCATTTTATCTTGTATATCCTAGCTTATCACCAGATCAGTTGGTAGATAACAGTTTGTGTAAAGAACAAGTCGTATGCAGTTTGCCACAATATCTTTATCTGGTAACTGTATTCTGTTTACGACAGGACTAAAATGACTGTGTAACCTTTTAACTCCATCAATCATACTTCAGTGTTTGAAACATATTCACCAAATTATTTGAATTTTGTTTTTCTTGTTGGTAGTATGTTAGTATATTTTGAAGTAGTTTAAACTATAGACAAGATAAACTTTGAATTGAAACAAGATATAGATTGTGTAGTTTGTTAACATCAGTCACTGCAGACAAGATAAACTTGAATTGAAACTAGATATAGATTGTGTAGTTTGTTAACATCAGTCACTGCATGTAGACATCTGTATTGTAGGTTCCATATTGTATCAACAGTCTCCATTTACACTCACTGTATTTAAGTATGGAATGTTTAGACTTGGAGTAGGTTATACTTTAAATCTGCAATCTATCCTCACTGTGCACTAATATCTTTACTAATTCAGATATTTAAAAAAAACACACAATCTCACAGAACTTCAGTTTTATTAAATATTGTATGGTTTTGCTGTCAATGCATGTCATTAATTTTGTATTCAACTTTTATTAATTCCATTTTGAACACTAAAAACCCCCAGTTACAATATTGATTTATTTGTAAATGCAGTGGATATTATATATAGAAATATTTTTCTGAAATTCGGTACTGGCATCCCACAATGACGTATCAATTTCACTAAAACTGAATAATATGCCGGTGACAAAAACCTATTGATTAAAAATACATCCAGATTGCAGCTGTAATGTACGTACACTGGGTCTCTTAGTGACCGATTCCAGGTTGTTTTCTTGCATGGTATTGAGACACTTGGGTTCAGGTTTCTCATGGCTTGCAGGAAGGTGCTCGGGCTGCTAGGACAGTTCAGGCCTGTGGGAACAATATCTGACAGGGGCGGGTGCACACAATCTCTAGTAAAGAGGGGCACAAGCCAAATGTTGAGCTTTATATAGAGTAGGAAAAAAACACCAACATTTTCACCCTCATGTTAGGGTGGTGGGGGGGGGGGGCACACGCCACCTCCACCCTTATGCCCCAGTTCCTACAGGCCTAGAACTATAGCTGATTAACATTGTTCTAGAACGGGTCATTTGCCAGTAAAGCCAGTCTTTTCCAGCTTCATGCATGGAATTTTACACTTCTTTTTTTTCAGATCCAGTCATGGACAGTCAAATTTTTATTTAATTTCCATGACTTTATTTTAAACTAATGACTGCTTTTAGACAAACTCCACACATCAGCTACTTGTCATTGGAATGTTAGAGTTATAGTTAAATTTCTGTGCTAAACTTCACATCTCGTGGTTGAAGAGTGGCCCCTCTAACTTCTCTACATTAAATTGCTCTAATACACTTACATGTATGTGGTTTATTTTTAAAACTCTTTCATTCTAATACAGTTTCATGATCCAGCAGCCTAACAATAGTCACTAAACATGGCTTTCTTTGGATTTCCTTCAATTGTTGCAAATGGTTCATCAGTTGCATGTAAGAGTAACATGTTTTGAACATCTACTAATTGGAGTGACTGTTAACAAGTTTGTGCCTGTTTGCTTTGTGTTCTGTTTGCTAGTTACTAAACTTAACTGCAGTGGCTTGGTAGTTTGTTCTTAGATTAATAGTCATGTTATTTATTAGAGTTAGACTTTGATTGCAGCAACTTGTCCTTAGTAACAGTTTGATCCAGTTCCTTAATGGTGTCGACTAACAATACCTCATGCCAATTTGGTCTATTCCAGTCTTTGATTCTAGTCTACGATCTGATGAATCTTACTATGAAGAAGTCCTCCCTGATGGTACAATAGTTCGAAGTCGCAAAATCCGTACCCCAAGTAAAACAGGTTCATCTGACGGTACCATCATGGAACTTATAGAAAGTGAAGGACCAGCTGTGCTGGAAACAAAGGAAGAAACCCATCAAGAGGTTCTTCCTGATGGAACTGTACATATGAAACACATAACGAGACGACACTCGATAAAACACATTCGAAAGAGTCTCAAGTCTGAAACGGGTGAGGAGGAGGTGCAAGAGGATGACCAGGTTTCAAAAACTGTTTCTGAAGATATTATTGAAACATTCGACGAGCCTCCGCGATGTGTCCAGGAGGAAGAAGATGTTCTGCAGGTCCTTGATGACGGCAGTGTGGTCAAGAGGCATGTCATCATGAACAGAATGGTCCATCACATCAAAACTAAGCATCAGTCCTTTGACGAAAGTTCGGGCATTTATGAGGAAGAGTATGAGATTGATGAAGCCATCCCTGGGACAGAGTCTGCCTTCATAGCAGGAATGGATACACCATCGGATCTATCGGAGACTGATGACGATGAGGAACTAGAGGGCAATCTGGAGGCTGACATAGGAGAAGTGGAACAGGTTCTCGATGATGGGACCATCGTCACTAGGAGGCTGATAGCTAGTGAGGAAGTCCGAAAAGTCCGCTCACGGTCTGGATCCATTGACGAGACCTTAGAACAGCGGTTTGTAAGTGAGGAAGAAGTTGCTCCCAGCCCTCGATCCCACTCTCCTATTGCTGAAATAGGTCGGGATAATGCTTCACAGGCCATCAGTCTGTTGGAGTCACAGCATAAAACTGTTCAGACCAAATTCACCACCGCTCATCTAGAGGAGAAACGATCCAAGGAAGCCATCGAACAAAGCATCCATGTTGTCGAAGACCTGCTCAGGAAAGGAGCCATTCAAGCAGAGGGCACTGAAAGTTCTGTGGATCGTGGAGAGCAATTTATGCACAGGTCTGTTCACCAGATTATACCTGTCGGAAGTTCAGTCGATGCCCAGGCTGAAAGTTCTGTGGATCCTGCGACAGGTAACATTTTAGCTTTGGTTAGAGAATAGTCTAGCTTTTGGAACTGATGAATGGTGATGGTTTCAGGTTTTATGTGTGGTGATGACTGTATATACCTGGTAGCTGGATATGGGACCTCTTAGATTTGCAGTGCTTTGCCGTGAGTGATATGTTGGTGTGTGTATGGTTTACATGTGTCTGTAATTTCATTTTGTTGTGAGTGGATGAGTGTGTGATAATACTATAGATGGTGCTACTAAGAACATGCAGCATGAGCTGTGGATACCTTGATACAGGACTCAGAAGTTGAATTAGTTATCAATTCACTAAATTCATATATTAAAGATATCTCCTGTACATTTTAGGTGACCATTGGAAACTAAGTTCAAAATGAATAAATGTAGACTACAAGACTGCTTGTTTGTGATTGTGTGGTTGCTATGTGGACACATTTGTATTGGTGGGTAGTGCTTGCCTTGCTGGACTGCATCACATGAATATTAAAGTTAGCCATTCAAAGTTATCTGGTTATTTGGGTAACTAGGGTTTACATTTACTACAATGATGTCGTCTCTGAAAGTGAAAATATTAATATGCCCCTCTGGGATATAGCTGTATGATAAGTAAATCCAGCATATATTGGTATGTCTGAGTTATAAAACAAGATGTGTTCTTACTGTGATACTCAAGAGCAAAGATTTTTTTTATCATACCAGTTTTTAGTCTATAGTTACATATAAATTGATTTGGGGTTTTTTTGTATCAAAATATTATTTCACAATTTGGGAGGTTGACTTATAAAGAGGATCAGAAAATTACACAAGACATAGTACTATTTTGGGTACAATATTGCTAATTCTTTTTGTTTAATTATGTCCTGTGTTTATGCTCAAATATGTTAATTTGATGTTTTCATTTTTCGTTGTTTTTTTTTTTTGTTTTTTTGTTTTTATAATTTGAATTTTGGGGCATTACATCAGTTTTGGTTATACAATAAATCACTGGAATTATATGTGATCCCATATGTTAAAACAACTGAACACTAACTAAAATCACAACTATCACTAATTTGAAAACCACTTGTTGCACACATTTATTCTGAAATCTAGTTACTCACCTATTGACATTAATCATTATTCAATCTTTTGTAAGACATATATGTACACCAACATGTCCATGAGCAGCTCGGTTTACACTGGGATAACTGGACAGTCATATTTGGTGCAAAAAAAACAGTTGACTTCCAACAAAAGTTATTCACCTTGACATTGTGAAAATAGATGATGCATTCAACTTGTTTTGTTCCACACTGGATATCATAGGTATCTCTTGATAACGTTATCTTTTGTGCACTATATCATACTGTACAGTGCTATAAGGAAATAGTTTTCAGCAGCATATTAAGCACATGTTTTTTCTTTAGATGCTGGATTTTTATGGGAAATGGGATAACCATGTGCAAAGTTCTTAAAATAGTTTCTAATATCACACATATCGGAAATAAAAACCACCACCAGCCCCACCCCCAAAACCCCCACAAAAACCAACAAACAAACAAACAACAACAAAAAAACCTACAGTATTTTAAGGGAGTTTTTCATGTATCAACTTTTGTCAGGGTTCTAGGTTAAGGTACACAGTATTTATTGATGTTGGATAACAGAGCAACTGTTACATTTTACTATGATAGCTTACTTATACTGGAAATACACTGGAATTTTACATTATTCCTTCAATGCATTTTGCCCCACTTTTTTCGACGTTGTGTCACTGTTGCATTATGTTACAAGCACTGTTTTGATTGGCTGTAGAGTGGCGTGAACTGCCAGACACAGGCTTCGCTAAGCGACTGGTCAAGAAAGTTTCATGGAAGCCTGGCCCAGATGACTCAAGCCCAGGTGAAATTCAAAACTGACCTGCTTGCTTTGGGATGTTTTTGTTTTTTCCCTGAACTTTCCATTTTACCATCTTCAGTTTAAGTGGATGATCTTTATTTCCAAGTTGTGCCCATTACAACACAGCAGCATAGATAGATCGCTGCTTGTGGTGATGGGTCTCAAACGTGTGGGTTCATTGTCACTAACTGAATGACTTATTACTGATCAGTATCAATTTAGTTTTATCTTGTTTTAGTTTCTTCAAAGTTATCTAACAACAACATTTTTAGTTTTTGTTTGATTTTAGTGTTATTTATTGAGAGCTATTGTTTAGAATTCATAGACCCCTGATTTCTAATAGGTTTGGAATGATTGTACAAAGCTGAAATTCTCCAATAATGGACTATATATAAACTGAAGTTGAACATTCACGAAAGTAACAAATTCAGTAACCTGGTTACTTTATACATATGTAGACAAACCAATGTCAAACATGTTCACCTGTGAACAGCAGGCGACTTTACTTGTAAGTTATGTTTACAAATTATGCATTGTTATGATTAAAGTGAACGTCTTAACATACTCTCAAATGTGTGGTTGGATTAATTTTGCATGGTTTTAGCAGTTTGATTTATAACAAAAGACTTAAAACTGTTTTATGTTTAAGATATATATATATGTGTGTGTGTGTGTGTGTGTGTGTGTGAAAATGTGTGTGTGTGTCATGTTTTTAATGTAATGTATATTAGATGTTTGTGGATGCTACTTGTAAATAAGTGTTTTATGAATGGATGCTACTTGTAAGCTTTTTTTTCTTTTTTTTTGTGAATGGATTCTTGTTCTGAATGGGTATTTTATCAATGGATGCTAGTTGTGAAAGGATGATTTGTGAATGGATTCTAGTTGTGAAAGAATAGTTTGTGAATTCTAGTTGTGATTTTGGCAGTAGATGCTCATTGTTTCAGAGATCACCACTGAATTTCGGTCAGATTGTAAACAGTTTGTTCAGCCATCTTCTGTGTGTTCAGTCAGATTGTAAACCTAGTTTGTTCAGCCATCTTCTGTGTGTTCAGTCAGATTGTAAACATAGTTTGTTCAGCCATCTTCTGTGTGTTCAGTCAGATTGTAAACATAGTTTGTTCAGCCATCTTCTGTGTGTTCAGTGTGTACCTCCTTATCTCTTGAGAACTACAGAAGTGTCAATGAGACGTGATTTTTATTTTTTATTTTGAGAAGACTTTTTGGGGATGGGGGTGACTTTCACAGGTGATTATTATTTGCCGGTGTATTTATGTTATAAATAAATCTCAGATCTATAGAGAAGTTTTAAACAAGAGTAGTATTAAAAAAAAAAAGAGTTCTGCAGTAGACCATTGAATCATGTACAGTATATTTCTAGGAACAAATATTAGCAGCCAGCTCCTTTACACATTACACTTTGACACAAATTGCATAAATCATCAGACTGTGTTTCTTTATTTTCATTTCTTTTCATCTAGCTGTCTGTTAATTTTGCAGTATATTCATATTGTATTTGTTCAGTGGAATTGTGATTTTTGTCATGCTTTAAAGGAAACATATTTCTGTTTTATGAACGGTTATAATCTGAAGATGAAGGAAGCCCTCATGACATGAATCATTCATCTAATTAACTGACATCATATTACAGCCTGAGCACTATCAATTTATGGTTTACAAATCATTGACAAATGGACTGAATGATTTTCTGTATTAATGTTGTTTTTGATTTTTTATACTTTTGTTTTATTATTATTTATAAATGCACAATGTATTTCTTTCTTGTCAGCTTCAGAAGATTTGCTTTCAGTGTTGCTGTTTTCTCTCTGCTTCAGCACATTTTTGTTGATGGATCACATTTGCGCAGTTTGGAAGAAGATTATGATGATTTTTGTTATTTCAGTTGATAACTTGGTTGATTTTTCTGATACGCCAGTCATAACTGTTACCGAGGACAACAGCATTCCCCCAGACGAAGATGACTATGTAGCATATTTTGGAATAAAAGTTGACGAAAAAGGTTAGATGTTAAAACATGGCCAGATCGAAATAACTAATTCACTCAAGTCCCAAAATAAAGAAATACACTGTATTAGTTTACTTAAATGGAAATTTTGTTTACCTTACACATAAACATAAATTATTTTAATTATTATTATTGTTATTTTCAGGGTGGAACAAAAATGTATAATTATAAAATAACAAAATATTTTATTTTTTAGATTCTATTTTAAATAAAGGGTTTAATTAAAGGGACATTCCCTAGTTTTTAAACACTAAGACATAGTTTTGACTATTAGAGGCATTTTTTGATAACTGAAATCATACTTTACTTAATTTTTATTGTTTAAAGTATCCATTTCCGTACATTCGAAGTGTTTTTGGTCATCCTGATGTTTTTTAATATCACAAAATGCATTTCTCATATTTTTCAAAAGGCACGTGCCTCTGAGAAATAACAGTTATGTAGTCGAGTTTTATTCTATTTTAGAGGGTATTTCACCATTTCAAAGTCAAAGACTGATGTTTCACTCAATTGTAACTTTATCAAAATGTGTTACAGGTTTGTAAATTAAACTAAACTTAATGTTAATTTTCATGAACTGAAACTAGGGTATGTCCCTTTAAAAAAAAAAATCAAACTTTGAAAATAAATAAATAGTAAATAAGTAAGTAAATAAATTAATTAATTAATTAATAAAACACATATTAATTTCAATCAGTAAATATATTCACTCATTTGTTATCTACCACACAAGTAACTGGGTAAGAAGGTCCTGTAGCGTTCTTTAATACTTCTCCTTGTTAATTGCAAAATATACTGAATGTAAAACAAAGTGAATATTAATATTTACTCTAATTTATTATTTAAAACAATTATTATTCAGTGTGATTGTCGTTAGTTTTTGTGTGTTAAAATTACCAATGTCTTATGAAAATGTTAAGCTAATTTTAACAATTATTTACCAAATTAGTTGTATCATGAAAATATAGGTATTAAAATATTAGCATTTCTTTTGTTCAGTATATAAAACATATAAGGTACTTAAGTGCTAATCACTCTATAGAATTTTTGTTTCTTTTTAAATAAAACACAAAAATAAAACTTAGAAGGTAGTGTTATTCTTGTGGGAGTTTTCAAAACTAAAATGCAATATATATTTCGAAGCTTTTGTCTTTTAGCTTTCATTTAATTTTTTAGTCTGAAGCCGTATTTTGGCATATTGTGAATTTATTTTCTTTAATGAGCACCACATTTTAGATGATTTGTTAAATGCATGATGATTTTTTTTTTTTTTTTATCTGTTTAACTTTATCGCTGAAGTATACAATAGTGGATGTTTTTATATTTATAAAAGTTATATAATTAAAATATTCATGATATACATGGAACCATTTAAATTGACTTATTTTAAGTCATTGTCTCTTGTGTGTGTGCATTTGTGAAACGTTTAAAGTAACAATTTGCGAGAGAACTTGTACCCAGTATACATTTGTACCTAACTAGCAAATACTTCATGTAACAAATCAAAACAGAATTCTAGGCAGGCTGTCTTAGGCATACATATTTTTATGTTACTGCCTGCAAGATGGCATCTTCTATTAAAACCTACTGTCCATAAAAAAATCTTCTACTTAAAATTTATATAAACTGCATATTAGGTTCTTTTGGGTGACTTTCCCTAGTAGTGTTTTGACTAAAGTAGTATAAAAAAAAAAGAGAAAAAAAAAGAGAAGAAATATAAGTCTTGGTAATTTGTAGCCATTTTGTTAACAGCAGATCATTATTGCAATTCAGCTAGTTTAATATGGAATTCAGTTTAGTTAATTTAAATATCAAATCCACCATAACTACTTTAACAATTAATTCAGTTTAACAAGTCCAACCTGAAATTCAGTGTATTATATATGTATGTGAATGAGAAAACCATGTTAAAGTGTGACTTGTCGAGGTCTGTTGGAGAACACTTGTTGAGTAACTGACACATTTTTTACCCACAAGCAGCTTCTTTGGAGGAGGAGAACGAGGATATTTACCCAGATGCATCAGGTACAGGCTGATATTGTGCAGCATGTGAACACCCTCATTCCCACAAAAAACCCTTTTAGTTTACTATAAGCCTGTTGCACTTACAACATGTCAGAACCATATTTTCTGAATAATAATTAAACAATAAATTCTGAATTTACTCTTGGCGTATAAGCATTAAACAAATGCAGTATTACAAAATATAACTAAGATAATGTGTTTGTACCTGTAATATATTTTGTTTGTGCCCAACTATTAACTAGGTAAATGAATGTATATGAAAATCATGTTGTAAATTTAGCAGGTTTATGATTCTTTCATTTAGAATTATGACGTAAATTTACAGCAGTGTCTTTTCTTTTTTTTAACCAGGCAGTTTCATATAGATCATATCTCTTAATTGATGGCAAGCTACAATTTTCCTTCTAGGAGTAGATCATAATTCTGTGCTAAGTGTTGATAATATGAAATCAAAGCCATCTATTGTTTGAAATTATGTAATAATACTAGTAATATTCTGGATGAAACTGATTAATAATCAAATAATGGCTTGCTCTTTATGTCCGTGATATTGATAGAAGTGATGACATGCAACTGCTATTCAAAACACACTGCTGTAAATGGATTTTCACTAGGTGTTGTGTTCATTATGTAATATTTCTTTTTTATTTGCAGACATTCTAAGACATTAAAAAATAAATATATGTGTATATATTATAGATCAAAATGTTGAATGTGTTTTGCACCAAATCAGAATTGGTGTAGTTCCATTCAATAGATGAATGCTGATGTAAATGTATATTAGAATGACTATTGTAATGTTTATTTGACATATTTGAATATAAGAATATTTTGGAAGTAGCATGCGCATGTGATGCTGAAGTGCATTTTGTTTGTAAAAACCTCATCTGAACCGAAATATAAATGAAAACTTCACATCTGATATATACATAATAGTTCACTCACATCAGTTGAGTTGTTTCAATATTTTCTGGGTTCAAACCTGCATTTTCCTTGTAAATCAAAACAATTTGACCACTGCCAGAGCTGATGATATCAGGTGGCTGTGATACACCATTTCTATTTTGTTGGACAAGATAATAATATTTGCATTTGGTATCTGCTATTATGCTGTACAGTACTCTGAAAAAATATATTGGTTTCATAATCCATAAACATTTTGTATTCGGGGGATATGCTGCAAGATGCTGATCAGAACATTGGTAAAATAATTTGATGTGGTTATGGTGGTACACCTTTGGAGAATTACTGATGCAACTAACCGGGAACCCATTGCCCAGTTTTATTCCCCTTCAGAGTTTTATCATTCCAGATGTATTTCATGGCATCAGTGTGTTCAGTAAAATATTTACGTTTATTAAATAATATCTTATTTATTTTAAATTATTTTTATATTTATATTTTTGATGTTCTTCATACACAGTGTAGTTTCTGTTGTCTCTGATAAAGATTAGAACTAATTTCATGTGAGTTTGTCTCGTGGTAGACCTGTGTCCTGCAAATAATACTTCTTCTCTTTTCACTTTTCTGTCAATCATGTTTACAGTTTCTCATTATTAATTGTATTACAATGTATTAACCTGCACTCTTGTGGGTTCACTAACAAACCCTCCCCTCTGTTTTTTAATGCTTTCTTCCCTGGATTGGCTCTGGGCTTTTCATGAGTAGCAGGTAAAAGGATTTCTCAAGGGTTTGTTGAGGATGAAACAATCGATGATGACAAACTTGAAGCTGCTCTTGCATCTTCATTGGAAAAAGAAAACATTTCTGATGAAATCATAACTTTTGAGGAAACTCTTGAAAAAGAACAATTTGAGGAGGTCAGAGAAAAACAGATTGTTATTGAGGAAACAGAAGAAATTTGTGAGACAATCAAAAAGACTGAAATTCTTGAAAAGGAAGAATCCATTCTTCGTGAACATATTGTTGAAACAGAATCCATTCCATACTCGGAGGAAACATATGAGGAAGAAAAACTTGTTAAATATGAAGAAATTCCCTCAGTTAGTGAACTGGGTGAGAAAGAGCGCAAAGTGACCCTTGCAGAAAAACCACTGGATGAATCTGTTGATAGTGATGACCATGTTCTCGTAGAACCTGATCAGGTGCAATCTGTTTATGATGAACGTGACGAGATGAGGGACCAAGCTGACATCTGTGATGATTTTAAGGTTGTGACTGAAACAAAGCATGTAGTTGATACAAAGCATGTAGTTGATACTGTGATAAAATCTGAAGTTCATGAAACTAAAGAATACACTGAATCTGTCCAAAGAGATGTCATTGAAACAGAAACACATATCGCAGATCAAAAAGATATTTATCAATATTCAAAAGAGGAGTATGTTTCCGAGGAAAACAAATTGATTGCAGAACGAGAGTCTCAAATGTTATCTGAAGTATCCATACAAGATACACATATCACACTCACTGAACATGACATAACAGAAAGAAAACATGAAGTTCGCCAATGGGTGGGAGAGGATGAAAAGTATGTAGCTGATGAATGTGAACATGAGAAACCTGTTGTGTCACCTGACAGACCTGAAGCCTTGAGTGACAGTGCAGCTGCTGGTGAGGAGCATGGTGAAGATGACTGGGAAATCCTGGACAAGGAAGAGCTCACAGATGAAGAGCTGAGAGCAGCACAAGATTCACTGTTGATGCAGACCTCATTTAAATCTGATGAAGAAGCGCCTCAGGAATTTGAATTGACAACATCAACAGAAACATTTGAGTCCCAAGAATTTATGCAAAAAGAAGCTTCTGACATGCTCTCTAGCACTGAGTTTGATGCACAGGAAGTAGCTTTAGAAGAACAGTTCGATGATTCTGCAAAATTGGAAAAGGAAGATCTGATTTCTATTGAAACAACATTGGAATCTACGTTTATTCCTGAAAAAGAAGAAGATGAACAAACTCTAAAAACAGCATCTGTTGAAGAAGCTGATGTTCCTGAAATGCAAATACCAGAGGAGCAGACGCCAAAAGCATTAGAGCCAGATCAACAAATTATCGAAGAAAAAGAACAAATGGAATTAACACAAATATCGGGACTAGAGCAAGAAAGGCTTGTTATTGAAATAAAACACATGGAACAGGAGGAAATTACTCAGGAAGAAAAGGTAGAACCATTTATTCCCCAAGAGATACAACTAGAGCAACAAGATCTTATTCAGGAAGAGATAGAACAAAAGGATCATGTTTCTGAAGAAGTAATGATAGAGCAGGAACAGGTAGTTGAAAAAATCAAGGTAGAACAAGACATACAAGTTGAGCAAGAACACTTTCTTGAACAGGTTGAACAAGAACATGTTCGTGAAGAAATAAAGGTAGAACAAGACATACAAGTTGAGCAAGAACACTTTCTTGAACAGGTTGAACAAGAACATGTTCGTGAAGAAATAAAGGTAGAAAAAGACATACAAGTTGAGCAAGAACACTTTCTTGAACAGGTTGAACAAGAACATGTTCGTGAAGAAATAAAGGTAGAACAAGACATACAAGTTGAGCAAGAACACTTTCTTGAACCGGTTGAACAAGAACATGTTTGTGAAGAAATAAAGGTAGAGCAAGAACATGTTGCTGAAGTAAAGGTTGAGGTAAAATATGTTCCAGAAGACATCCATATTCCTGAAGAAGTAGAACAAGAACAGCAGGACATTTCTGAAGACGTAACAGTAGAGCAAAAACATGTTCCTGAAGAACCAGAAGTAAAGCAGGAACACATTCCTGAAGAAGTAGAGGTGAAGCAAGAGTTTGTTCCTGAAGAAATGGAAGTAGAGCAAGAATTTATTGCTGAAGAAATACAGGTGGAACAAGGACTTGTTCCTGTACAGCAAGAGCATATTTCTGAAGAAGTAGAAGTAGAGCAAAAACATGTTCCTGAAGACATACAAGTAGAGCAGCAAGATATTCCTGAAGAAAGAGAGGTTGAGCAAGAACGTTTCGATGAAGACGTAAAGGTGGAGCAAGAACTTGTTCCTGAAGAAATGGAAGTTGAGCAAGAACGTTTTGTTGAAGACATAAAGGTGGAGCAAGAACTTGTTCCTGAAGAAACAGAAGTAGAGCAAGAACGTTTTGTTGAAGACATAAAGGTGGAGCAAGAACTTGTTCCTGAAGAAACGGAAGTTGAGCAAGAACATTTTGTTGAAGAGATCAAGGTGGAGCAAGAACTTGTTCCTGAAGAAACGGAAGTTGAGCAAGAACA
>JAECMU010104624.1:3025-16092 GCA_016106625.1 Dracogyra subfuscus
TCTCTCTCTCACACACACACACACACACACACACACACACACACACACACACAGTCTTAAGATATAATATTCAAGGGCCTAACGTTTTTAATTCACCAGCTCTTGCAACTGCGATATCACAGTGCAATAATACTTGCAATGTGTGCTGGCTGCAAAATCAGTTATGTCCACATTACATCACGTGAAACAATATTTTTAAAACCAACTGTTAAAGTTTTAGGGTATTCAATCAATTGTAAAAATAATATCTATAATAAAATTATCTAAAACATCATACTAATTATTAAGCTAACTGCCATAAGCGTACGACTGTGCTGGAGCAAAACCTAAAATTCGGGTAAAAATTATACAGATATACAGGGTAAATGTGCTAACCCGAAAATGTTTACCCCGTATTTCCATCATTCAACCCTCAAAATTAATTGTAATCAATGTCAACATGTGTAGCGATTCGTTTGTATCCCTATTTGGCTGTTTGATAGTAATGTTAATATGAATACATGTTGTTATGCAGATTCAGGCATTTTAGGTCATACATCATACTAATTATTAAGCTAACTGCCATACCAAAAATTGGAACTTGAATGCCTATGCCGATAGCAATGTCAAAGGGATACACATTAATTTCTCTCTAAGTAATCTAGAAGTAATGTAACATCATATAGACCAAGTCTATAATGCCAACCTGGATGTTATAAATGGGCAAGTCACATCCAGTGGATCTAGTTATACGTGTAATACAACACAAGAGTAACTTTCATCTATTCATAAAATAAAAATACATGTATCAACAAAGGTGTTTACTGCCCAGCAACAAGTATTTGATTTTGAAGTTACCTCACCCAAAGATAAGTAGCCTAACAACACAAACATAAAATACATAACCATGACAACCTACATTACCCAGTTGAACTTTGGTTAAATATCAGAGGGTGTTACTTTTAGAATTCGACATGGAAATGTTGATGTCTGTACTAAATAATGTGAGTTCCACCCATTTGAAGGACACTAGTAAGACTCAATGGGGCATGTGTAAAAATCATGTCAAAAGATTTTTCATATATTTTTTCAAATCATTTAATTTTCTATTCTACTAATCCAGATGGAATGCTACTGTCAAAAATATATCTCGTTTTGTACCATAATACAAAACAATAAATGGTATTGTCAAATAGCTATATGAAACTTTTGAAATAAGTCGACAGTGAGGCCTTAAAATGCCGACATTATCAATTTTAACAGTGATTCGTAAGTGCATGCTGTTACAGCTATATACATATTCCATTGAACTCTGCCCTATGCAAGTTTCGATTTGTTAAACCAGTCAAAGGAGTGGCAGTGATGCAAGGAGGCAACTGCTGTAGAGATCCCTGGAAACTGGGAATCTTCCTAGACAGAACACCCGATAGAATGGAAGTAATCACGACTTTGCCAAAATGCCAATTTTGCTCTCCCTTGTGCCGATAGTTTGATTTCAACAAAATAGTTGTGTCATTCCGATTTACATACTGGCTAATTTGACCAGTATGATTTTATTTATTGTCAGAATGTAAAAATGTACGAAGATGCTACAGAGTCCACCTGAAAATATATTCCAATGCAAGTTGTAGCCAACAGGGTACTCCAAAATGTTTCTTAAGAGTCTAACCCCAATGCTAATATTCAAACCGAATAAATAATCAGGACCCAATATTGCATCTGCAATTAATTTATAGTGCAGCTAGAATAGGTTACGTCAAAAACATATCATCACATAAAGTACAGGGACTTGTATATTTTTATTATCCTCTATATATTACTCTGTGCACACACACGCACTCTTCCCATACTTGGTCACAAATAGTGCGACTTCAGTTTAAAAGGACCAACTAGAGTTTTTAGCCATTGCAAGACTTGTTTGTTTCCTCCAACAAAATAAACACATTCTGCTTTTCCCTATCTTTTAAAACACTATCTTACTTGAACATGTTTTAAATGTAATGCATTTTACAGATAAATACAATGACCTTTGGACAAATTATTTCAAATTTCATTTGGCAGTTGGAAAGAATAATAAAACATACATAAAAAATTATTTCGTCAAAAATAAATATTGAGATATGACAAAACATTATGATGTCCAGAAATGCATTGGTTATAGAGATTTATACAATATTAAATGAGCTTTCCATTTTGTATCATGTTTATGGCCCGATTGAAATAATGGTAGACATTTTAATATCCTATTTATTGCCCATAATGAATGATTGAAGTTCCAGTAAGGTTTTAATGTGCCAATGGCACCCTCCCATTAGTCATACCCTTATTTGTCATACAGTTTATAACTACACAGGTCAAGGTTTGGTGCACACTTAATCATCTGCCCGTTACCCAGATAAAAATGGTATGATCCCACATTGTTGTATATTGTATGACTAATTAAAGAAAGGCTTATAATTATTTATTAATTTTATTGAAAAAAAGAAGAAGAAATATTGTATCCAGAGAACAAAGCAGCCATGGTGCAAGTATGCCATGATTTGTAATTCCACAGTTCTATATACCCAAAAGCTACTAATTGAATAAACTCATTGTAATTGAAGAACAGTACTTCACAAATAGAATTCTGTCAAAACATATGTGCTTAAAAGAATGTGATTTCAGCAGTTTGGAGATTATTTTATATCTCATTGCTACATCAAAACATGTCTCCTTCATGTTTCCTTCTCCTAAGAGCAACTCCTTGTAACTGGAGAAACCATGAAAACAATGACTTCTGTGTGTTCATCATTATATATATAAAACTTCTATTTCAAAGCTGCTGCACACAGGAGTTATGATTACAACAGTGACTAGTTAGCAGTGAGGCACAGCCAGTACCAGTTGGTCATTCAAGACGAGATAATTCTCTGAGACCATTCTCCACACAGGTGTGCTCAGTTTACTTACTGCTTGACTGCTTTCCTAATTGTATTACTATTGACCATATGACTAATGGGGGTATGACTAATGGGAAGTAACCATGCCAATCGATGAAGTCATCATTTGACTTCAAAGTGTTACACCTTACTTGAAATTCTAGTGGAACGTAATACTTTGATATGAACCAACCATATGTTTAATATATTCATATTCTATGCAAGAAAATGTAAGTAACTCATAATTTTAATAATATAAAAATATCTTATTTGTTAAAAACCGGCCTCGGTGGCGTAGTGGCTAATCCATCGGACTACAGGCTGATAAGTACAGGGTTCGCAGCCCGGTACCGGCTCCAACCCAGAGCAAGTTCTTAAGGGCTCAATGGGTAGGTGTAAGGCCACTACACCCTCTTCTCTCTCACTAACCACTAACCCATCTAACAACTAAGCCACTGTCCTGGACACAGTCAGTCCAGATAGCCGAGGAGTGTGCCCAGGACAGTTTTCCCTGAAAATAAGTTGAAATGAATGAATTTGTTAAAAACCTTTTAACATGGCCACAAACTGAGAACAATCCCTTTAAAAACCTTCCTTGTCTCCTTACCTCCCTGAAAATTTCTGAAATCTATGGAAACAAACATACAAGCATTAATTCCCAAACATCTCTTCAGTATTAAAATGCTTGTATGTTCTCTATATAAAGGTCACCTTCTCAAAAACATTACTTTTAATATGGTAAATCCCTTGCATGGTCTTTGCATGAAAGGTTTGACTGGATTCAACTATTGCAAGATCACTGAACTTTAATCTGACAGGTTATTACACTCTGTTTTTGCAATATAAATAATCTTTTATTTTCACCAAACTGTTTATCACAATTAAATACTGCAGTGTTACATTACATCCAATGTACAGTGGTCATTTGTTACTAAGGTGCCGAAAATGTCTCAGACAGAACCATCACTGGTGGAGAACCAATGTTAGTGAAGTTATTTGTATTGATCTTTGATCGCGCTTTACGATCTCCAAGAAGCCTTGGTCCCCAGTCTGCTGATGGCTGGCTCATTCTTCGAATTGCCTGAAAGCAGAAAAATCACATCTTAACAGTTTTAATTATGATCAAAGTGCCCAATTCCTGTAATGGTTAATAAGTCAAGTCCACAAACTAGTATCACTTGCTTTTCAAATTATACAGAGCTAGAAACAGGAAGTTCCCGGCAGTAATTTCCTTGGCACATTTGTATAATTCATCAAAGAGACATGAGCAATATTATGAGCATGTGAACTGAAGATACAGTACTGACTTTTTATAACTTTATAACAAGAAAAGAAAAAAGAAGAGTAAATTCTAAAGTCACTGCAACCAAAACACGTTCTCATAGCCCTATAATGTAACTGGCTGCAAGCATATGGCAAAAATTACATTAAAAAATATAATTAAATGAGTTAAATGAGTGTGCTTCCTTGCATGGATACTAGAGTCCTGTGAACAGACTCAAGTCCTGTGAGACTCGGCCTGTGCCCGAGTACTCATGAAGACCCTACCTTTCACTATCCATAAAAGTAACAGTGTGGATGCGAAACCTCTCCAACACCATATGTTCCCTTATTTCATTCACTTACCATGTGTTCCCTTATTTCATTCACTTACCATGTGTTCCCTTATTTCATTCACTCACCATGTGTTCCCTTATTTCATTCACTTGAGTTTGTGTATGTGTGAGTGTGTGTGTGAGTGAGTATGTGTGTGAGTGTGTATATATGTATGTGTGTGCATGAGTGTGTGTGTGTGTGTGTGAGAGAGAGAGAGTGTCTTAGTGTATGTGTGTGTATGTGTGTGTGTGTGTGTGTGTGTGCGTGTGCACGTATGAGAGAGAGAGAGTATGTGTTGTGTGTGTATGTGTGTATGTGTGGGAGTGTGTGCATGTTTGTGAGAGTGTGTGTATGTTGGCTCATACATCAATTTAAAAAATGTCTGCTTTAGATGGAATGCCATATTGTGTCTATTATAAACATGTTTCAAGACTGTTTATCCAATAACATGTCTATATGCATAACATATGTATCAGTTACGTTTTAAATAACTTCAAATAGTGGTGGCCTTACATTAAAAAAAAAAAAAATTCTATGTTAAAAAAAAACCAGTGATGGTACCCATAAAATCTGTATGCCATGCAAGTCGGCATTTTAACTGTACAAAATATGGCCAATCCGTACAATTACGCAGCTCTGCCTTAGGGAGGGATAAGTTAGGCCACTGCCCAGCAGTACCTTACACTGGATGAAAAAGTTAATTCAAAACAAGGTTCATATGAGTTTTAACTAATTTTATCAACCAAGGAAACATTTTAAAACTGTTTTTAATTTTCTTTCTTAAATTGAAAGCTGTAAAAGATTCCTAGACTCTACTATAAAATATAACACTATGACCACATGTGGCTCAGCAGTTTGTTAACATACCATTATTAAGGTGGTGTTTGAACGAAAGTATTCTTTGAACACAGCGTGTATGGCCATGATGGGAATTATTGCTAT
The DNA here is from genome assembly GCA_016106625.1 of Dracogyra subfuscus. Lineage (NCBI taxonomy): Eukaryota > Metazoa > Mollusca > Gastropoda > Neomphalida > Peltospiridae > Dracogyra > Dracogyra subfuscus. Next base: position 8,461 of record JAECMU010104624.1, read on the forward strand.
GGATAAGAGTGCAATCAACCCGCCAAGCACATCGGCCCACAAAGGGAATGTTACATCGCCATATGAAGAGCTTCTCAAGTTTGCACACGTGAAGATAAGAATGACCTGATAATGTTAAAAAAATATATATACATAAACATATACAGACCAGAGACCAATTTGATAAAACCTAGTTAGCATGTATATGTAAACCTATGACTAAACAACCCGGTACCGACTAACACCAGAGTGAGTTTTAATGACCCAATGGGTAGGTGTAAACCCATTACATCGACTTCTCTCTCACTAATTACTAACAACTAACCATTCACCCACTGTCCTGACAGCGTGCTTAAACCTTAATTAGATATAAGCATGAAAATAAGTTGATATGAATGAATAATAATTTGTTTTTTCAAGGATGACTGTTATTAAGGTCAACAACAGTCACATTTTTCGCACCCATGTTTCGGCTTCTTACACAATAAATATAACATATTCAACAGTAATTTTACCAGCCTCAGTAGCATAGTGGTTAACACATTAGACTTAAGGCTGATAGGCACTGGGTTCGCCTCCTGGTACCAGTCCCAACCAAACCAAGTTTAATGAATTAATGCGTACTGGGATGGGATGTAGCCCAGTGGTAAAGCACTTGCTTGATGTGCAATCGATTTGGGATCAATCCTCGTCAGTGGGCCCATTGGGCTATTTCTCGTTCTAGCCAGTGCACCATGACTGGTATATCAACAGGGATCTTTTATATGCACCATCCCACAGACAGGATAACACATACCATGGCCTTTGATATACCAGCTGTGGTGCACCGCCCCTGAGTTGTTATTGGAATACTGATGTTATCCAAATTAGTTATATAATTACAATGCTTTGCTACATTAATATAAAAACTGGTCAACTAACATTTTATGCTGTACAAATAGTATCAAAAGAAGAGAACGCAGTTTACATGTTGGTATGTTTCTATTTTTCTTAATTTTAGACCAAATATTAAGTTTATGTTTTAAAAACAGAAAAAAATACCATTCGTCAAATATATCATATAAAACATTTATGTTATATTTATTGTGTACAAAGCTAAAACAAGAATGCAAAGAGTGACTGTCGTGAACACTATTTTGTTGTTGATATTTGTTATGTTTTATGACATCAAAAGCTTGAACAGATGATGGTTTTATAAAGCTGAAAGTGATCTACTAGGTTTCAGAGAAAGAACATCAGACATGATATGTGTCTACAAGATGCTTTCGAAGCACAACTAGCAAAACATCCACAACCCAACACACAAAATGTATTACCGTAAGAATACAAGGGGAGACAAACTGCCAAAGGATAATCCAGATTTTGCTAGGCCGTTTGCCCAGCATCGACATAATGTCATCCAAGAATCGGTCAGCCCCTGTATGGATATAAAAAAGTTTCCATATTAAAACTACAAGTCCTCATTTCCTGTTGTACAGCTTCAGTTTAAAGTGTTCTAGCATATCATAACAGACACATGTTAATTACATAATCAGCTGATTTGTTCTTTGGCATGTGGCCCCTTCTTACCAAAACACCCTCATATTTAAACCTGGTAAAAAAAAGTTGCTATGCATGCATTGTACAAGGTATATAATTATATTTAATGATAATGAGGGGAAAATCAAGTTGTTTTTAAGAATTTATTTTTCATCATTTGTAAGCGTTATGTTACAATTTGCAGAATTAATACTGTAAAGCATACAATATTAGCAACATAAAACTTTAGCAATGTCATCATTATCAGATATTAAAGGGACAGACCCTAATTTTTTTAACACTACATCATATTTGTCACTATTAGAGCAGTTTATGATCACTGAAATCAAAGATATATTTTATTCTTTACATTATCCATTTCCTTAGAACCGAAGTGTTTCTGGTCATCCTGGTGTTTGTAATACCAAAAATGACATTTTTCATATTTTTAAAAACCACATGCATCAGAGAAGTAGCAGTTTATTGATTCCAGTTCTAGTCTCTCTTTTAAGAACATTTCCTGTTTTAAAGTAACAGACTCTTCTTTCACTCTTTTGTAACTTTATCCAAATGAGTTACAGGTTTGTAAATTATCTAAATTTAGTGTCCATTTATTATGGGTTGAAACTAGGGTCTGTGCCTTTAAAAACATCAAGCTTATAAGTTGTGGGATCAGCTGAAAGAAGTTTGCAATTGGTGCATATAGGAAAGATTTTTTCACAAATATACATCTATCCTTTTATATACATGTTTACTTACTGTCAGTTGATCTATATTTTCCTCTCCCTCCCCCACCATACCTCCACCCAGACAGACAATTACATAGAGATCAAGACAAATGGAAATACTGACAATGCAATGCACACAATGTTTGATGTTTAAAGATATGACTAACCATAAATCCAGGATATTGCTAGGGTCTCCACAATAACAATAACAATCAGAGAATATGATGCTGCATAATTGTCAAAAAGCTGAAGAAGATACATTCCTCCCTAAGGGTAACAAAACACTTCATTAGTAATAAAAATAGAACATGCATCACACTACACCAGGCTTTAAGGCATCAATTTTTACTTTTCTTCCAGATTAGTCCAAAAATCTATATCAAACCACAGTTGTTCTACTTTCGTTCTTAAGTGAGCAAGACCACATTCAGTCTGGTTTTACATCCAGTTCAGTCTGGAACTACGATACTTATTATATATATGAAATGCATTGGTGGGGTGTTTTTAAAGAGAAAATACTAAAAATACACCCCATCACCCCTACCTCCAGATTGAACTGCTCCTAGCCTGTCTGCATGTTTTATATGTGGATTGAAGGCACTCCTCCCACCCCTCTCCACATCTTTATTCCAAAGCTGGAGTAGCTAGAATATACATTCCAACACCAACTGCCCACTTTAAAGCAAACAGTATGGATTCCAAGGCTCAGAATTATTTTGTGAAATTGGGGGGAAACAATCTTTTGTCTTTCAAATTTTATTCTTGAAGCCAAAGCTAGCTGGATAAGAAGCAGTTCTGGACAACAGATATTGATATACATTCTATAAATACTTGAAGATGGCAAGCAAACGCTGCTGATAAACCCAATTATTAGAAAGCATATAACACCTGTGGATTTTGAGCAACAATTGCCTCGTGCTCCCTGTCAATTGTGAGCCTCGATTTAAATGAATATTTTGTTTCCTACTCTGACCAATTCTTTGTGAAGTTCACAAGAACTTAGTTAATAATTCATCATAATGGTATCAGGACATTATTTTAGTATGACAAGACATCATTATTATCATTTAATAACTAGATTAATAACAGTCTCCCCTTCCCCCCTCCCAATCTTCAAATTGCTGGCATCTTCATACATTTTCAAATCTAGAAGCTAGTATCTTTGAAATACTTACCCTGGAACAGAATGCAAGACCTATGAGGTAACCGAAGATGGCAACTGCCAACAAGAGATAGGTGGAATAGCGAGGATTCTTTTGGAACACTTCTGGAAAACCATCCACCAAAGTGGTGTGGACTGTGGTCACAGTGACTATCTAAAACAATAGGTTCAAGTTAGGAATGACACTGTAACACTTATTGTATAAACAAGATTCTTGGTCCCACAATATGATCCTCCACATTTTTAATCCTCAGACACAATATTTGATACACAAAATTCAACGTATTCACCATGTATAGCCAACACATTTTCCTCTCAAATCCCCCAACCTACATGTACATTTTAGAACAGTAAAGTCAAGTGGAATCTATTCCTCACAACCTCCACTAAGGAAGGAAATGGTTTATTTAATGATGCACTCAACACATTATATTTACAGTTATATGGCGTCGAACATGTGGTTAAGAACCACACAGATATTGTGAGAGAAAACCTTCTATCGCCATTTCATGGGCTACTCTTTTCAATTAACAGAAGGGGATATTTTATATGCATCATCCCACAGACAGGATAACACATACCACAGCCTTTGATATACCAGTTGTGGTGCACAGGCTGGAGCGAGAAATAGCCAAATAGGCCCACCGACGGGGATTAATCCCAGACCGACTGAACATCAAGCAAACACTTTACCAATGGGCTACATCCTGCCATTAGCCTCCACTAAGGAGATTCAAATAAGGAACCTGTGTTAAAGTCCGGTCTCATGACTCCTTTTATCTATGCAAATGATAAAAACGTATCTTAATCAACTTAAATTTCCAAAATTTCCTGTTAATAAAACTGGCCTACACTAATGCATTTAATTAATATCAGTTGATGATAATGATGATATCGATACAGTTAAATCAGCTGCATTGCAGGTATGAGATGAACAAAAATTAGAACACGATTTTGACTCCAGCTGTCTCAAATGTGACATGTCATTAATTGAAAAGGGGCAAAACAACAACACAAAAGAATAAAGCAACACAAAGAACAGAACTAATGAGAAACAAATGACTGCAACGGGTTTCAACAAGTAATTAAGAGGCAATATATACACAAACCTGTGTGCCAAGACCTAGAGTAAAAAGCATGGAAAAGAAGAGAATGGCCCACAGTTGAGACAAGGGCAGTTTTGTAACCACTTCTGGATATACAACAAATGCTAAACCAGCTCCTGAAAGAATGCATTGGAGAAGTAGAATATGAAATAGGACATGAAATGGAAATGACATTGTTTAGCCATATCTAAAGAAAGAAAGAAGAAATCCTCTGCTGCCACCACATATACACTATAAGGCTACTCTTATTAATCAATTGGCAATATGTTTTTATATCAGCATACACCATAGTATTTGTTATACCAGTCACGGATGAAGAGACAAGGATCAGAATGTGGAGGTGGACAGCCAAAGAAATTTAAAGACAGAAGCTGCCAGATTGGCAAGAAATAAGACTGAATTCAAAGGACTGAAAAGAAACGGGGCTGTAAGGTAAAATTTACAAAAAGAAAAAAAATTTGTTAAAAAAAGTAAATTTCAACTATTTCTAATCCTAGACTAAACCACCAACTGTGGACCTACAGGTACAAGTGTATTAAATATGATCTTAAAATCAATACGTACCACCTTCGGCAACCTCCGAGATAGGCTTTCCAAGTTCAAATGCCATGTAGCCAATGATTGTGAATATAACCATTCCCGCGAATATGCTGGTCAAAAAGTCGATGATTGTCACAATGATGGCGTCACTGTGAAATAACAAATCTACACCCATTATAATATTCAACAATTAATGTGTACTTAAAAATGTACTAGCCACGATTAAAAATTCACTAGCCCTACTTTACTTTTAAGTTAATACAATTTTACTAAATAATAGTACTAATCAAGATATGTCAACTAAAGAGGGAGACAGAGTTTAAAAACACAAGCATTGGGGGTTGGGTTGGTGTCAGGATACTCATATTTACAAAATATACTTTTTTTCATTAGCTGTCAAGCATGGCAATAGTTGTTATTTACTAAACCAACATTGAATATCACTAGCCATGAGAGTGGGGCTACCATAATCTAGAAGCCCTGCACTGAATATTTCGAATATATGTTATCTTTGAGAGATGGTACTTTCTTCTTCTTTCATCTTTTTAACCTTAAATTTAATATTTTGTGCACAGTAATGAAAAGTAAAAACACACAGACGTGTTAATATGGAAATCAGAACTATTATGACAGGGCTGATGGTAACGGTTTTTCATTTAATTTGGTGAAGAAAAAGCTGCGTTCACACTTATACTTTAAATTAGTTTGACTAAACTGGTGTAACTGAACCATATACCGTTATAGGTAAACTGGTATAGCTAAAACGCTTTCGTACACAGTTTAGTTAAAATGTGTGAACACAAACTGTTTGTTAAACTGGTAAAAGATGGAAGCAATACCTTGCCCAAGTCAAGATAACTACAATTCTGCCGTATGCCAGTTTAGCTATTACATGTATGAATACTCACCATTTGCAACCCTAAGTGTTTTAGCTAAACAAGTATAGTTAAACCAGTTGAACTGCTTCTACCTATAAAAACTATTGGGTGCATGATGCTCTTGTTTATAGAATGCTGAAAAACTTCCAATGCAAAATTGATAACGAAAACTTTTGTTTGACGTTACTAATTAATGCAATTAACTGTGATAGAAGAAAAAGTAATTTTAAAACCTGTACCATTTACAAAACATGGAGATGATGTGAACTTATGACAAGATATTTTATATTTATTTTGTACAAAGTGAACATTATGGTGCTGAAAGTACCTGCTGTCAGTGACATTAATAGGAAAATGTAGCCGGTTTCCTCTGTGACTAGATGCTAGAATTATCAAATGTTTGGCATCCAGTAGCTGATGATTAATGAATCAATGTGCTCTAGTGGTGTCATTAAACAAAATAAACTTTGAATGGTGTTTTAAAACTCACTTGAAACAGTTGTTGTGGTATTTATTGTAGCTGGCCAGAGTAATGAGTCCTCCCATGCCAGGTGATAGAGAAAAGAAAACCTGAACAGCAGCATCACTCCAAACCTGAAACGTTGAGAAACAAGCATTCTAAGGGTACTGCTAAAGCAATACATGTCCCCTACTGGGCCCCAACACATTTTCACATCTCTGAAGTTCAAGGGCCATAACTCTGTCAAAAATGGGTAATGTGCCATGAAAGTCAAACATGATCTGTAACAGTATATGATAATGCTATACACAGGACAGATGGACGGACAGGCAGATGGATGGATGGACAAACAGACAAAAGGACAGAAACAGAAGTAGAACTCACACAGAAGAATTCTATCAATGAAGGGGAGCTAACCTATTTTCGGTCATATCTTATAGCCCACTAAAGTTGGCATTCGCAGTCTGGAGCTTGACGCGGTAAGACGTGTTTGGTTCGCTGGTGCACATTGCATGTGCTTTTGTGTGTTCGACTTGGGAATCCTTCATTTCGTTGTTTTTGTCAGCGAAGTGAAATTTTCTACTGGGATGTATGCGGCCATTGGAACTGACTGAATGCTGTAAAGTTTCTCATTTCGACAGCCTGCACTATCAGGTTGGATTCTTTTTTAGCAAGATTCCTTGCCTCCACGTCATTTCTCCGGCTGACTATATTGACTTGTTCTTTTGTGACTTGTATGATGGCCATTCTGTAAAACGCCACGGGTGTTCGCGAACAGTCTCTACATGTCCGAGCTTGTGGTAGCAGCAGTGGAAGATTGACCGCCCCACTCTAAACAGGAGGCAGGCTCGACCATACTACTCTTTTCTAGACTTTAATTTGCTTTAGTGTCATACCATCTAGTATCCTCCAGAGTTGGGCCAGTCCTCACTGCTATACCAACCCATGACGGCTGGACTATACCCATCTGATACTTTCACTCGTTCAGACGGATCCGACTTCTCAAGATCTGTATTTCAGCACAGCACTACACCTTTCACGTCTGATGACTGTCAACCCATCTCATCCCTATAAGCTGTGCATCCAAACAGCCTTGACAAAGCTACTAACGTGGACATATAGACTAGACTTTAAACTTTTAGACCTTCGTTCAAAATTTTATATCAAAATTACTTTCTTTTTTAATATTATTAAATAGTCCAATCCTCTCTTCTTTCTCTTATTTATTTTTAGACTGTCCTTCTAAAATACTCCAAACATT